>MU628258.1:0-53627 GCA_025688815.1 Aspergillus carlsbadensis
CGATAGTTCAAATATTTGATCATGGATATCGACAGCGTAGTGTTGACGGCTGACATTGGCTAGCGCTGATGGCCGTCACTGCGGCTCAGGCAAGCTAGGTGCCAGATTGGAAACACACTTGGTTGGGCTTAAGCGTGCGTGGGTTTAGTTCGATTCCGCAGGGAACGAATTTGCGCCTAGCTGTTAGGGTTCGTTGCGTTGCGTGCTGGACTGCTCGTACGGTGTACTTCATCCCAGAGGTTCCCCGCGTGGTTCTCACCCGGCCGGTCGAAAAAGAAGAACTCATCTAGAAGAGTCAATGCTGCTTTCCAGTCAGCTATTTTCAGGCGATCCGCCGTGTCTCTTAGACGAACGACAAACCATCTGCGGCATTCGGGTCCTTTAGACGGCATGCCGCCGACAAAAGGGATCCAGAATAGCAGATCATCAGCCATGATCTAAAGCATCGGTAGAGTGGAGTGTAAGCTTCGACGAAGATCTTCTATAAGATAAACCGTGTTCGCCACGATTAAGATGGCCGCTTCTAGCGAAGCACCGGTGAGGTTGTCCAGAATTGTCTGAAGCCCTCTGCTGGATTTTGTTCGCAGTTGCAGGGAGTCTGTGGCGGACTGAAGATATAAAGGCTTGTGATCGTTGGTATTTTTCCTCATGGCATGGGGGAGAGAGACTTTAATATACAGACCGTTATATATTGGGATCTTAGTTTTTTTTTACGCAGACTCACAGTGGTAGAAAATAAGGATCTATTGTATCTGTCATGCCAAGTGAGCAGAAGGGGTCTATCAGGCCAGAGCCAACGGCCTTTCCGAATGAACAAACTACGAGAGAAGCATTACGGACTGCGCCATCTTCTTGCACGTGTTGAATAGCTTCAGTCGGCGGCTCAGGGGTCGAGTCGCTTGAAAACGGCCGCTGAAAACGGCCGCTGAATTGAAGTTTTGAGTCGCTCAAGACGTTCGTCCCGCTGGCGTCGATGGTGTTTTTCCTGCAGAAACGCGTTTTCTCTCGGAGAGAGTCAGCCACTGCGTTTTGGCACACTCAAATTCCACAAAAAGAAATTCCGAAGACATTAGATGATGTGATATCGATCGATTCCGGTGATAGCGATCCCGTTATCGCAGCAATGCACGTTTAAAAGGAGATCAAGCAGCGGGGCCAAAAAGTGGCGATGTTCTTCAGTCTTGTTCTGGCCTCACTCCAGTCACGAGTGGTCAGCGATCGGGCGCCATCTCGAGGCCGTGTAGAGACAGTTCAGGCCGGCTATCTTCAAGTTCCTTCAGCTTGTTGATCGTCAAAGCACTCGGGAGCGACTTGACACTTCTGACCCACAGATATTTTGAGCTTGGCGGTGCTGTTCCTGTGCCCCTGTCGGCCAAGATTCCCCGAGTTTTGCGGGACCGCCATTCCGGCGACTTTGTTGAAACTTGAACGTTCGAAGAGCCGGTTCGAGCTTGGCATTGGACAGGTTCACTCAGGAGTCAGAGACTGAGACTCTGAATGGCGGCCACTCTATTACTAGGGGCGGGTAGAGAATCTTCTGAATTCTGGGGGAAAGTTGGCCTTGAGGCAAGAAAAGTGCCAGCCTTATCGGCACACGACGATAACGACAAAAGGACCAAACGCCTTGACTCGGCATTTCGTCGAGGTTCTTCAATTCTGACAGCTTGGTTGCTGCCTGAAATGCGGCGTTGAGCCGTCGCCGTGTCAGCGCTCCTGAGTCTGGGTTGAACTCGCGCTCCCACAACACAAACTGCGCGAGAACTGGCCCAAAGTGTTGCCGGTTTCAACTGTGCACCAGGGGGCTCCATGTTTCAGGACTATGACAACGGACCAGGCCCCGCGTCCTCGTTGGCTGGGGCAGTCGCCATTGTCTAGGCGCCAAGTCAAGCTATGCGCTTAATGGCGATCTCCGACTGCTCGAAACGATGACCCGGCAATCCACCGTGTCAGACAGATGAGATGGGGGGGAGAGCTCGCTATCCGCAGCACGGTCCGGAGCAAATTCTCCGTCGAACTGCTTCGCGCTTTAATACTCATGCGCCCCAGCCTTATGTCCTGATCATCCGCTTCCCTTCTCGAAATAGGTGCGACAAGCTGCTCTGAGAGTCTGTCCCCTATCCTTCTTTTTTCGCCTTCTTTCCTTCGAGTAACACGGAGTCTGGTCTGGATCTGACTCCAACACTTTCGTTTTTATAATTCTGTGCGATTCGATTGCTCTGGAGCAAGTCTGTCGTTTCAATCTTTGGTGCTGCGCAATACACACTCTCTTCCGATTTTCCAGGCGCAGTAAATAACCGATCGCGATGCGGGTACTCCTCTCAATCTTTTTCGCCCTCTGGCTCAGCTGTGGTGTGCTCTCTGCGCCCACTGTGAAGGATGGTAAAGGCCGGTCGTTCAAGGTGCAGGCTGTCCGACGAAGCGACACGATTCATGGCCCGACGGCTCTGCGCAGAGCCTACCTCAAATATGGCATTGTCCCTTCAAACATTGGAATCGACCTGGACGATTTTGAGCCCTTCGAACCGAATGTCAAGGCTGCCGTCACTGATTCCAAGGCCGCAGTGGTTGAGCCTGACCAAAGCGGCGCCGTCAGTGCTGCATCTGTGGAGGGAGATGCTGCTTTTGTCTCCCCCATCACCATTGGAGGCCAGGAGCTTGTCGTAACCTTTGACACGGGCTCGTCTGATGTGTAAGACTTGCGCCGACTCTTACTGACACCGCTAACTTTGCTCTAGATGGGTGATAAACTCTCGGCTCCCTAAGAGCTCTATTGAAGGTCGTTCGGCTTATGATCCGTCTACATCCTCTACTTTCTCGAACATGGAGGGCTCAACCTTCAACATCACATACGGCGACGATTCTTACGCATTCGGCGGCGTAGGGACTGATACTATCAACGTCGGCGGTGTTACGGTCACCGGCCAAGCCATCGGCCTTCCCACACAAGTTTCCTCTTCATTCCTGGAAGACACCTACACGAACGGCTTGGTTGGCCTCGGTTTCAGCGGGCTCAACACAATCCAACCTCAGCAACAGCGCTCATTCTTCGAAACCATCGCCGGCGTCCTCGACGAGCCCGTTCTCGGCGCCTCCCTCAAGAGCGAAAGTGTGGGCGAGTACGAATTCGGCGTCATCGACAAGTCAAAGTACAAGGGCGATCTGGTCAATGCGTCCATTGATGCCTCGAGCGGATACTGGAAATTTGAGTCCGCGTACTACAAGGTCGGAAGTGGAGATCTCAAGAAGAACGACCAGGCTACCGCGACTATCGCCGACACGGGAACCTCGCTTATGCTTCTCGACCAGCACGTCGTTGACGCCTACTATGCGAAAGTGCCCCATGCCCAGTATGTAGCTAGCGCAACTGGCTACATCTACCCCTGCAGCGCGGAACTGCCAAACTTTTCCATTGCCATTGGACCTCAGCATCTGGCAACTGTCCCTGGTAGTCTGATGGGATTCTCCGAGGTTGGAACGAACACAACCACCGGGGAAACTGGTAAGCTACTACTCTGTCTAGTATGAACATAGCTAACATGAGTACAGTCTGCTATGGCGGCATGCAATCCAACCAGGGTCTCTCGCTACAGATCCTCGGCGACACATTCCTCAAGGCCTTCTACGTCGTCTTCGACCTACGTGGCCCTTCAATCGGCGTTGGCTCTCCGGCCTGATCATCAACCTCATCTAATCACACTCCTTTTGCACAAGCTTTTCAGCCATCTCAATAGATAACTAATAAAAAGATAGAGCTGTTTGTACCGCTAATCTATTTGTATATATTACCCTCAGATTCGCTGAGCCTCTGCGAGACACAATCACAATAGACCCGTGTCGCATCCAGATCTATATTGATCATCCCTTATTTGCTGGCATTGATTTAAGCCCCCCCTTGTGTAAGTTCAGTGAGAGCGCAAGGCACGTGCGGTTCACACTGGGCCGATGGCGCCTTCCTACCTTATCGCTCCTTCCTCGAATCCATCTGCGATTGACAACCCTGAAGAAGAAGGTGCGATGGGGCCTTGACGCCGGTCGTTCCTTCCTCTCGGGTATTCGGGCCCTGAAGCGCACCTTCCGTATCGAGCAACATGGCCTTTCCCACAGCAAATGCGATGGACCTCCATCGGCCGAGACCCAGCCGTTCCTTCCTTTCCATAAACCGCGCTTCCCCTATAGGCTGACAGGCATCGGTGCCCAGCGTAACAGCCGGAATGATCTACGACCGGCGAGCAAATCACATGCTCACCGTGACCTGCACTCGTGTACGCTTCGGCGCTTGAACATAGTGAAGGTCTTTTTTTTCGCATGGTTGAACGAAGCTTCACCGGCCTTATCCCGTCTCAAGCGTTACTCTCCACTCAATCAAGCTATTGACGAGCTTCCGTTAGATGAAGGAGCTGGAGAAAGTAGTCTCCAGTACTCGCCGTAAAAATGGGTTATTGGAGTCTCGTGTGAAGATACAACGATGGCCCGCAGCGAGTCTCGCTGTATTTCCTTCTCGGATAGTGATTTGAGTTTCTGCCTCCTGTGCCAACCGAGGTCTTCACTGGCTGCGAACAACCATGGAAGGTTTCAAGGCACAGTTGCGCCACCCGGACCTGTCAAGCTCTCAGCTACAATGAGATCACCGCTACCTACCTCCTCAACACCATCCTAACCTCCAACCTCCCAGCACCTGGAAAACTGCGGAACCGACAGCCAACATGAACAATGGATACCTCATTGCCGCCCTCAAACATTACCTCAATGTAGGGCATACGAGGCCGCACCGCCGCAATAGACCCTTCATCCTAGTGGCAAAGCAATGCGTCACGCAATGTCTGCGAAGGGTACGGCTCCGCATCCAAAACCGTACTCCTGTCTCGCTGCCAGATCTCCCCGTTGATATCCTAGTGTTGATATTCCCGCTTCTACCTCTCCTGTCCCAGGTGTGCCTAGCCCTCACCTGCAAGCCACTTTACGGGCTCTTTGGGTATGTCCTCAGCGACGAGAGTCTGGCCTGGCCGAGGCAGTTCGCCAGCAAGGAATATAGGCCACTTGTGTTTCAGTCGGATTTGCTCAGGAATCAACTTCTCTTCTTGCTCGAGGATGGTTACTGGCTTTATTGCTCGCTGTGTCTGAAGTTGCACCCGCGGTCACACTTTCAACCGGGGAGACCGACTTCTCCGCTACGTATAAGGTGGTGCAAGGATGGAAATGGCGTGCTGGATATATGTCGCTGTCTTTCTTTGGCGTCAAACGACCGGGACCGATTAGAAGAATATTTGCGAGTAGGGATCATCGAGTTGGAGATGCCACGCAGTAGCTCACATGCATTTCGGCTCTCCGTTGACCATAGTGGTCGACATCTGATACATGAGTGCTCCATTGACGACCATGCAAATGCTTTCATCATCCTCAGAGTGACCATAAGCCTTACGGAACAGGGTGACTTGTTGTTACGAACAAGATATCATATCTATTTGACCCGACCTCGACCCTCTCTTGCTGCCAAAGATGAACTCTGGTTGCGCACACTATACCCGCTCTTTACAATGGAGCCGATCCTCTCCTGCGCACACTTTGATGTCCTCGAGAATCTATACAGGCCGGATAACGCAAGCAGCGGCTGTAGCCGTTGTGGGACCACCGTTATCGAAACCGGGAGCACGACCGATGGCCTACATGTCGTAGTCGAGTGCATGCGAGACATAGGAGGGGCGGTTGGGGCAAGGAACTGGCGCTTGGGCAGTCGCAGCCGCCATGACACATTTAAACGAACTTGGTATCGGTATCGTGGTGCTGATACCTGGCTATACGAGGTCAGTATGCCATGTCAATGCATAGGCCAATATTGAGCATCGCTTACCTTTGGTCGACTGCTAGGACTAGATCTAAGGCCACGCTTCAGGAGTTGCTCTTGTAGCGGCCTTCGTTCAGTGAAATGTGGGAACTGAGCTTGCATATGGGAAACAAATCAATCGGAACTCGTCTTAGTTTCACCCGGGGGCTACTAGTCACCAGCACTGCGTAGAAGTGCGAGTTCGTCGCTGGTGTCCCTCCGCCCCAAGGCATCATCGGGGGTTCTACCCTGTTAGCGGACAACGAAGCAAACCACGTACCTGTCACCTTGTTCCAGATAACCCCCGTTTAGCCAATCAGCCGGTCGAGCTGCTCCAAGTGCCGTTCTAGTCTTTCGACTAGGCGTTCGACTTGTTGCTGCCGTTGCTGAGATGCGGCGTTATAATTGCCTTGTGTGTCGGCGAGGGTTCGAAGTCTAGTGACTTCATTCTGGAGCGTGGTGAGGGTTTCGCAAAGACGGTCGAGCCGATCGTTGAGCCGATCGTCGACTTGGTGAGTAGTGGTGTAGGGGTTTCGTCCGGGCCAGAGGAAAGGGAAGAAGTGATGCAGCCACTCCCTCGCGGGACTGACCTGAAGAACCATTGGGATGATGAAAGCTAACCACCAGAGAAGATCAGGCATGTTTGCTTCAACTGGGAGATTGAAGAAAAGGCTTGTTTTCAAGAGAATTGTGAGCTAGCTTTGGGGATCAAGTGCAAGGGTTCTTGAGAAGAGAGGAAGAGGAGCGCCAGGGTCCCGTGGAAAAGGGATATAAACACCGTGTACAGCTTCATTGCAAAGGAAGGCACGACGAGCAGACACCTATTCTGGATGCCTGGGTTACAATGCAGGCGTTGTCGTGGCAGCTGTATTCGAGGGTTGAGCAAAAGGCAGGTGCGAAGCTGTAATAACAGATGCCTACGCAGATGAGGGATATGTTGAGTCAGGATGGTCGAGATAAGTGAGAACGGTGACCACAAGTGTATATTCATTGACAGAAGCAGTGGCCAGAGTGAATTGAGTGAATCAAGTTATGCATGTTTGCTACACTGTGGAGTAGTCCAGGCTTCCTTTCAGGTCTACCATCAGGTCCACGTCGGTTTTATTCCCGTTAGCTTGTTGGATGATAGGCAAGCCATACCATGCAATTTTAGTTCTCTCTCAAACGAGGGAAAAGAAGAAAACGAGGTCAGGCTTTTGACGCCCACCCTAGGATGAACCAAAGAACTCGGACCGAAGAGTAGAGTTCTCGCGACCGAGTCGACTTTTGATAGGGCTTAGACCTATATACTGCCTGCTCGTGTGCATGATGGGGACCAGCCTCAGATCAAGTGTCTTCTTATTGCACATTGGGCCATAATGGAAGCACTTCCCTCGAGCCTCATCCTCGGTTATTCTCGCAGAGATCATTCCTGACAGACCAGACCAGGCCAGGCGAACCTTACCGGAAGGACTGCCGAGAACAACGGGGGGCTATGGAAACATCTATCTAGTCTTATATGTGAGGGGCTCAGTCCAAGCCTTTTCTCTTACGAAAAACCACTCACAGGTATAATAGTACAAGGCTAATGCATATTGTATGTACTTCCTTTAGTTGCCGACTAGACAAGGGTTTAGCCCGGCGACGGGCATCAGGGTAGGGCACTCCACTACCAAGGTAGACAAAGTAGGACCTAATTAGCATATTTGTCCGTCGTATACTACCACTTAGTATTCAAGTTTTAGAGAATGCTCTCTTTAATGCCCCCCTCAGGTGGAGTAGGGCTTCAACATAGTCACGTGGACCCTCTATAGATCGGCCCCATATAAGCAGGCACCATCGCTCCACGTGATTATCTGCCTAGCTTCGTTCATGGACGATAAATATTCAGCTGGAATCCAATTTCCTGGATCCATTCGAGCGCAAGCAGGATGCACTCGCAGCAATCAAAAACGACCCTCGTGTTGGACGTGTGGTACATTATCATCGCCATACTTTGCGATGTCCCAACACGAGAAGAGGTGGACGATGGTGAATGCAACAAAGCGCCCCAGGGCTTCGCCAAGGAGATTTCATATCTTCGGGATCTCATCCCCCTGAGCAGCACGTGTTCCCAGTTCCGGGATATGCTTGCTCCACGCATTTTCAAGAGGATCACGCTGCACAACACGGCCAAGAGTGCTCTGGCCATACAGGCAATTGGACTGGGAAATTCCGCCGCCTGCGTTCAGGAGCTCCAGTACATTTGTACCCATACGGGATCTTGTACGTTAAGTCAATTATCGTGTATTCTAAAGTTAAACATATCTCAGGGGACCACGGGCCGACCATAGAGGAGTTATATCCCCCAGAGCTCGGCCCTGCTTTGTCGAATTTGGCGTGCTTCACTAGTCTCGAGCGACTTGGCATCCACTTTGCCTTCGAAGGCGACCAGAACCTCTGGCAGCTCTTGGATGATGAGCTCGCGGAGGAATTCTACAGCGACGCCGGAGTCGCCGAAGAACGAGCAGCGGAAGAGCCCTGGCGCGAACTGGTGGGGTCCAGCTTCCGCGCCATCGCCTCCGGCTACGGGGCCCAGCGTTCTCTCAACGTGCCTCACACTCTCGCCATCCACGGCCTCGCCCCAACAGCACTGCCCATCTACTACGAACCAGCCTGGGGCCACTTTCTCTCCCGCGTAAAATCCTTCACAATGACAATCCCATACCTCGAAAACGGCGCGGGATGGTGCGTCATCACGATGCCGTCCTACTCCGGTTTCGCAGAGTACCTGGGCTCCTGGTTCTTCAACCATCTACGCTCCGCAGAGAGCATATCCTTTGATCCCGCGGAGACGGGGACGCTGGGCGACACGCGCGATCGCTACGACGCGAGCACCGGACTGCACGACGCGAACATGCCGAATCTGCGGAGCGTCGACCTAGGCAATTTGGCCCTGTGCGATGAACTAGTCGACTTCCTTGTTCGGCATTCCCAGACGCTGGAATCGATCACCTTGCGGGACTGCAATGGGTTCGAGGGGACGATGCGGTGGAAACACTTCTTTGAATCACTCATCGCGGCGTCGCCACCGCGGCTGCGGAATCTCGAGATCATCCACGAGGATCAAGACGACAAGGAGCGCATGCTCGTTCTCGACAACGACTGGGCGGATCGGGAGGTTGTGGAGCGCGTGTTGAGGAAGATTGAGCGTGAGCCTGGCGTGAGACCGTTCCCGTATGCGAGTCTTAGTGACAAGTATGGGTCCCGGTTTCCGGATTTTGACATGGCGGCCCAGTACTTTTTGGAAGGGGAGGATGATAGGGTTCATAAAGAGCTTATGGCGATTGTTGAGAGGAATGCTACGGGTTCTTCTGGTCAGGATCAGATGGTAACTTGAACATATCTGTACAATCTGGTGACATGTATATAGAAATTGGGTAGATATTAGTATCGAATAATATTGAAACGTCATGACCGAGCTTGATGCACTTACGAAGCGATTAGATCATATGAGACTTGCGCTCAGCACGCCTGGTATTCCCGCAACAAGCTCCCTACTGGCACTATCCAGGCCAAGCTGCGACAAGGCAGACTGCAACCCTACAACTCACGCCGGATAACGCTTTGAGAAGCACTAGCCACGGCCAAGACGAGAAATGGCCTTAGAAACCGGCGACTCAGCCTTGATATCTCGCCACTGGGGCATAGGGGGTGGAGTCGGGAGTTGGGCGCTGCTGTACTGCTCAATCCATTAATGACGACGCCAGCAGTTGCAACCGAGCCAGCCTTACGACATGTCAACGCCGGAATATGATCCGGAGAGCTTGGCTTGATGTCATGTTGTTCTCGGCCAACAGACCGGGGGCAGCGACCAGCCCTATTGGCCCTCCGCACTCGCCGGACAAGGCGCGAACTGCGGGGGCCAAGGCCACTGCCACCGGCCAAGACGCTACCATCTCCCCGATCTACAACGTTGTATGTCATAACATGAACCACGAGAGAGCAGGCAGACATAAAAAGGGCAACATGTTCACTCAAGTAGCCCTTCCCACGAGTAAAGCATCAACAGAAGACAAGAAGATCAGAAGACAAGAAATCCAAAATGCCATCCACCTCAACCCTCCTCGACGCCTACTCCATAACAAACTACGGCCCCTTCACAACCCCATTCACCCCCACCCCATCATGCCTCTCGACCACAAACTTCGGCTTCGGCATTGGCTACAGCGCCCTCCCCTCGCAAATCAACTTCGACGACTGCTCCCTGCAACCCCCCGACGAAGCCTGCTTCCCGTCCCCAACTGACTCCAGCGCAATCAGCTCCGTCTGGGAACAGACGCACGGAGACGCGTTGGGACTCATCCAGCCGTTTTATTCGCCCGCCACGGCGTGTCCGGATGGGTATGCGACTGCCATGACGGCTGCGCGCGATGCGAATGGGACGGCGGAGTTGAGCGGGTGGTATGAGACGCCGACGTTTACGCCTACGGCTACGGCTACGGGCGAGGGTGATGAGGGTGAGGCACCGGAGCCGACGATCTTTGCGCCGCCGGATGTGCTTGTTGCGTTGCTAGATGATAATGAGACGGCTGTGTGGTGTTGTCCTAGGTATGTCTCCCCTGCATGCAGACCCGAAATCTGGAAAAAAACCATCCCCAAAGCACAAGACAACAAATGCTAACAACACACCTTCATATAGCGGCTTCGCCGTCGGCCCGGGAAACCAGTGCCTCTCCCTCCTGGAAGACTACACGATCTCAACGGGCTGCAACACCTGGTTCACCAGCGACATCGTGACCAGCTACACGACCTCGTACCCGGGCCACGACGGCGAGACCACCGAGGGCGAAGTGGTGATGGTTACGGGGGGAAGCGACGGGGTGGTCTCGACGAATTCCTTTGGTGGGGAGTCCGAGACGGAATTGACGCCGACGAGCGGGCTTGTTGCGTATGCGACGTATGAGCCTGTTGTGATTGTGCATCGAGAGGAGGATTTGGATGAGGAGGATCAGGAGCAAGGAGCGGATGATGATGATAACCAAGATGGTGAGGAAGGTGCTGCCAATGATGATGATCAGAGTGATGAGGAGAGTCAGAGTGGTGATGATAGTGCAAATGACGAGAGCGAGGGCCCGAGTCAGGATGAGGATTCGGAGGATCCCGAGCCTACCGGTGCGGCGGTGCGGGTTGGTGGTGGTGGTACCGCGGGGTCTCTGGGGGCTGCTGTTGCTATGATTGCGTCTGCGGTCGTGGGGGCTTCTATGGTGCTCTTTGCGTAACCGATGGGGGCTATTACTCAGCATGGTCTCCAAGGGTGAAGTTCATATTTTGAGTATTTGACTGTTTCTATACCACTTGGTGTATGTATTTGGTTTCAGCTGGGTTTATGATGTCTTTTGGTGTTTAACTATGTTATGAATCATCAAATTCTTCCAGGATTCCATTGGAACGTACTATAATGGACAGTTCCCAGAGCTAGGGTAGTGGGTGCTAGGGTTATACAAGTGGCCCGTCCTAGGATCAAATGTTTTGACCATAAGATCTAAATCCCCTCGTAACTTTCCAAAATCCATATATAATGTCTGCTGTAAGCATGTACCTGTAGCTCCATGAGTTCAGATTGCTTCATACATTATATCATAGGTGAATGGGAAAAAATACATTCCAGCACCATGTAGAAGCTACTCATTCAATATATGTACCATAAGCCGTTAATAATGCGGTCTATCCAATGACTCATTAATAATGAACCTAGTGCTTACAGCTTATGGAACTCCCCCGCCCCTTATCCCCGACTAGTCCCGTACGTTGGAGTAGCAGATGCGGCTGGGTTACGTTCGACCCACCAGAGAATATTTATAATTTCGGGCCGTCTTCTGTGGATGTTCGGCTACTATTTTAATAATGAGGCTGTACTTTCCTGATTATTGTTCAACTATCTTTCCTCACAAGTTTCTGGCGCTCGTTTTACGGGTATCAAGGCCTGCCTTTGGACACACTAACCACGATCCACTATAAAGCGTCTGCCAGTCCCCTCTCCAGTTCTACTCAACACAACTCGTCGTTTATATCTCTCCAGTGTCCTGAAAATGACTACTCTCAACATAAAAGAGCCAGCTATCCCATTCGGTAGCTGGGTCGTCATATCCGGCGTCAGCGGCTTCATCGGCTCCCACGTTGCCGACCAGGCATTGGCCGCCGGCTACAAGGTGCGCGGGACAACGCGGAGCGTCCAGAAAAGCGACTGGATAAAGAAGCACTTTGAGGAGAAATATGGGTTGGGAAACTTCGAACTGGTCGAAGTACCCGATATGGCGGCGGAGGGGGCGTTTGACCGGGCTGTTACCGGTAGGTTATGGAATCTTGATCTTTGCTCGTCACTAGATATGAGCATTTCTAACCCGTTAAGTCTCAAGGCGCCGCTGGCTTCATCCACGTCGCAAACGACATGACGTCGTCTTCCAACGCCAGCATCGCGATCCCCAGCGCAGTCAACGGCGCCCTGAATGCGCTGCGGGCGGCTGCAAGTGAGCCGAGTATGAAGCGTTTCGTCTATACCTCATCTTCATTTGCGGCCACGCTTCCTAAACCCGACCAGCGGTTTACGGTCACAGCAGAGACGTTCAACGAAGAGGCCACAGAGCGAGCATGGGGCCCTGATGCGGATGGTGACTCGGTTTATTGTGCGAGTAAGGTTGAAGCTGAGAGGGCGATTGCGCGATGGGTAAAGGAGAATAACTCTCCTCTGGTTGTTAACGCTAGTAGGTTTTCCTTCTGTCGTGATATTTGTTCGGCGGGGTTATCTAACAAATGATCCTGTAGTCCTCCCAAACGCCAATATTGGCCCCCTAATCAGTGCAACCCACCAGGGCTACCCAACAACCGCGCGCTGGACCAAAGCACTGTGGGACTCAGACTACGCGTCGCTGAGCCATGTACCGCCGCAGCACTATATCAATGTCCAGGATGATGCACGACTACATATCATCGGACTAGCTGATCCAGCGGTGCAAGGCGAGCGCATCTTCGCCGTCGCGGGGCCTTTTAATCTCAATGATATCCTTGGGGTGCTGCGGAGGTTGTATCCGGGGAAGACGTGGGAGGATTATCCGGATGACAGGCGGGATCTGAGTACGTTTGAGCCGATGACGAGAGCGGAGGCTTTGTTGGAGAAGGCGTATGGGAGGGGGTTTGTTGGCTTGGAGGAGAGTGTAAAGGGGAATGTTGCAGAGCTGGTTCATGGGTAGTTGAATGACCGGTTTTATATGATCTTGTTCCAGTCTATGAAAGGTTTATAGTATGCAATACATGATTAGAGACTATTACATCCTCTTTAATGGTCCTGTAAGAATCCTTCGTTGACACTATATATTTCTGGAAACACACCACCTACTCCCTTAGATACTCGTCAACTATGTATTTTCAGGAGAGAGTTTGTAAGAAGTGGTAGTACCACCCACAGCCTGGAGTCTGAAGAAGCACTATGGTAAATATTAATAACGAGGATGAGATGTACATACAAGTAGAATATATTTGTTGTAGGTCTTGCCCATTCTGATTGTCTGTCACGTTACTTCTTGAGAAAATCACATATTCAACAACAACCTCTGCTACATAAGATTGCTCATTTCAAAATGTCTCTCACACGGACCTCAGAGTAGGACTTGGAAGACCGGTGTTACCGTGCTACTACATACTTCGTGTCTCCCGATCTCGGCCGGACCCGGGCCGATGGGCGCTGCACCTAACTCGGGACCTCACCATCACTGTCACACCTGCCTGAAATGGAAATCACGTGCAGCTCCTGAGTCTGGAACGGTTCCGCCGGCCAGGAACCTTGAACCCGCCTTTGCTCTGCCCTATCAAGCCAGAGCAAGATGCCGACTTGTTTCTTATACTGTCCTTGCAATGTAGGAGAAATCTTTATCCACGTCTCCTTGTTTCCATTCCCAGTGCAACCCTCCGCTCGAACAAGGTTTTCCGTCATCTGATCCATCATGGTTTTGCGGGTCCACTTTCGTACCACACTTTCGAGCGCGAGCCCTCCGATGGTGGATACCATCAAAACCTCCGCCGGAACCGAGACTTCCCTCCTCAATTCTCCTCCCCCGGACTCTCTGCCCCGGACTGCGATCGTCCTCATATGAATCATGTCCGAGAATAATATTGAACTGGGGCATACGAGCGCAGTCATTCGGCTGGAGGCTGCGGGCTCAGAACACACAAACTACACCCGCTCTCCGCTGCCGACGCGTGTTAGCAGTGCATGTGAGCGATGTCGCCGTCACAAAATCCGGGTATCTATTGAGTCTGTCCTTGGAAATATCTGCTTGTGGCTAACCTGACTTGAGTGTGATCCATTTCGACCATGCTCACTCTGTGTGAGAGCTCAGGTGAGCTGCAAACCGCATAATATCAACCGTGCGAACAGGCGGAGGTAAGTGACAAACTGGATAGGTTCAGTCTCTCACTAGGTCGACTAACACTGGGTAGTTTGAAAACCATTTCACGAACCCGCCGGCGTCAGCCAAGTTCAGTAGCAGTATCCGATACCCATGAGCTTGAGAACGTCGAGGATTCGGAACTCCAACCTCCACAAGCAGAAACTGATGACCAGAACAACCCTGCTGATTCGGATAGTCCACGGCGGCCAATGGACTATGGAGAGGCAGAGTCAACAATGGGGATTGCCCAGAAGCTTTTTGGGCTTGGTCGGCAACTCATCGATGAGCAAGCTACCTCTGCCATACCCGGGTATCAAGCTAGCACCACCGTTGCTAACCCGAACACGGCCGCTGTCGGTCAGCGATATCCAATCTCCTCAATACTGGGCCAGCCACTACCATCGACAGAGATAGTGTACATGTTACTTGAGGACTACTTTGACGCAGTTCATTGGTTTTCTCTTGCTATTCACGAACCGATCTTTCGGAGGAGTCTCCTTTCCGTTGTGGATGGGTTTGCCTATCCCTCACAGAAGCCGTTTCTCATTCTTCTAGCAGTTGTCCTAGGCATGGGGGCATGGTACCGATCGCAGAGGAGGAATCCTGACCAAACAGATAATGGCGACTGGCGACAACTGAGTGCCGGACTGCTAAAACTGGTCGAGTCGTACCTCATTGAGATGATGGACCAACCGTCCATCACAGCAGCTCAGATCTGCATTCTCTTCGGGTCTTACTGCGTATACCACGGCCGTCCGAACCTCTCGTTCTCTTTACTCGGCGCGACTATCAAGATCTCCCAGGCTGCAGGATTGCACCGTGAACCATCCAGCGGCAATGTCGAAGATAACGAAGAAAGAAAGCGTGTTTGGTGGACGATATACACGTGGGATAGATTTGCGTCAATAACATACGGTCGGCCTCTAGGGATCAACGACAGGGACTGTAATATCAGCATGCCGGCTGATATTAGGGAAAACCCTTACTTTGTTGCACCACTAGCGGAGCACGGGTATACTGTCTGCTACTCCACCTATCAAAGGGAGCTAAACCGCCTGTATTTGATGGCATCTACTGCTCTTGAGACCATCTTTGGCTCTCGAACGTCAGGTTCGTCGAAGGAACTGGCTGGAGACGCATACCTAGCTTTGGTAAAAGAAGCGACGCGGAATCTCCAGAACTGGCAAGAGGAGCTGCCTGACAATCTGGCTTTGAACATTGAGAGTGATTTACAGCCCAACAGCGGGATCAGCGCGAGAGCGCATGCTCTACAGTCATTGTCACTCCAGCTCACGTATGACAATATCCTCATAGTGCTCCACCGCCCTCTGCTCGCCAGGCAAGTTGATCATCTATCATTCGATCCTCTGTCATCGACTCGGAGAGGTGGACTGAGCTCCACTAATCGGCATCCAAACGCGGCTTCGCCGGTGCAACAAGACTCGCCTTTCGAAGCCCTGTCACCGAATACATCTGTTGCAAGCTCAGTGCACTGGTGGAATGCCGCCTTAAGAACATCACGAGTAACTGAGCTTCCAGTACTGGCTCAGAATGCGACTGATAGCCATTTGGTTGCCTTTCTCGCGATTAATCTGTTCAACGCGGCGATTGTTCTGGCAGTAATGGCTATATCAGATCCGTTGTCTGACACCGCACAGGTTGTTAAACGGACAATTACGCGCATATTGCGACTGCAGGATTTGTTGGGTAAGCGCTCGGCGTTGTCGAGGCAAAGCACAACAGTTTTGAAGAATGTAGTCACATTGCTTCTTCGTCGTGAATCCGAGGCCATACTTGCTCCAATCACAGGACACGGTCAGGAGGAGCGTCTCCAGTCCGTCGCAAATCCTGAGCCCTTGTCAGTGGAGGATACCCTCCGCTTACCCCTTGACGTGTCCGAGCCGCCGGATACCCCATCCCGACGCCAGGCGTGGCCGGACCTTAGCAATGTCCTTCGTCTAAATGAAAGCCTAACATCAGTGCAATACGGTACGTTTCTTTTATTTTCCTATCGATAAGCTGTTACTGATATCATAATAGTTGTACCTTCTGGAGATGGTGATCAATCTCTTGAATGGTATGGTGCACAGGACGCTTACCGGCCTCTCCGCGTGGACCAGGAAACCATAACCAGGGGTCAATGGCCACAGTCCCAGATCGACTGGAACGCAGCAAACGTGCCCGAAAGTGCTTTCGGAAACACAGTAGACACCAACGGCGAACGTGGGCTGTATTGGCTCTGGGATATGTCATGGAATGGTGTGCACTTGTAGGACTCAAGCCCGAGTCGCGGCTACAGATACTACCACGATGACGTCTAGCACGCCTCCAACGATAGAAACGTTGACCTTGGACCCAGAATTATATTATGCTAACGTTTCGTTGGCTACCTGCTCGTCTACACCAGGTCCGTAGATGACGCTCTTAATCCCTGCTCTGCTGGCGACATTCTGGAATGCCTCTTCCGCCCGCGAGAAAGGAAACTCGTGGGTCACAAGGCCTTCTAGTCTGATACGACGCGAGTTGAGTAAACCAACAGCCGTCTGATAGTCTCCCGGACCATACCGGAAGCTCCCTTTGAACACAATCTCCTTGTCACAGATTTGACCAACAGGGAGAGATGGGTTTGGTCGGCCCAAGCCCACTTGAACGAAGGTTCCGCCAGATGCAAGGGCATGGATGCCGGTGTTCATGCAGGGCTCGGCACCAGTGGCATCGAGGACGATATCAGCGCCGAGATCTAGTCCTGCCATATCCAGTATGTCTTGTGCGTTCTGCTCCACAGACTCAGACGCAGTCAGATGCGTGTGTGTAGCACCATACTTAAGAGCAGACTTGAGACGGTTCGGTACGACGTCGACGACGACAATTGTTGACGCACCAAATGCGCGCGCGACTCCAGCACAAAGTAACCCAACCGGGCCCGCTCCAAAGACGATCACAGATTTCTCTTGCAGATCGCCGGCGAGACGGCAGCTGTGCACCGCAACACTGAGCGGTTCGATCAACGCGCCATCCCGCAGCGAGATATGCGGTGGCAGCTTATAGCAACACTCTGCAGGTACGCGGTAGTATGTCGCAAGGGTCCCATCATAAGGTGGTGTGGCAGCGAAGCGCATCTCCTTGCACAGGTTGTACCGACCAGCACGGCAGTAACGGCATGTGTTGCACGCGATGCCGGGCTCGAGTGCGACGCGATCGCCAATTGCAAGACCTGATTGACTTCCGCATTCCACCACGATTCCAGAGGACTCGTGTCCTAGGATTATTGGCTTTTCGACGACGTATCGACCGATTCGGCCGTGTTGCC
Organism: Aspergillus carlsbadensis; assembly: GCA_025688815.1. Lineage (NCBI taxonomy): Eukaryota > Fungi > Ascomycota > Eurotiomycetes > Eurotiales > Aspergillaceae > Aspergillus > Aspergillus carlsbadensis. The sequence continues at coordinate 17,537 of MU628258.1, forward strand.
AGTAGTGCACCTACTCGAAGGAAGTTGTTAGCCACGATTAGATCTAGCGGAACTGAGAGATACGCAGCGCAGCACTCACATCTGATCCGCAGAGCCCAGTCGCTATGACGCGGACAAGCACATCTCGCTCGGACTGAAGAGTAGGTATTTCGCGATCTTCGAAACCGAATTTCCCCCCGGGATTTAGTACGAAGGCTTGATTTGTAGACTGGTCCTTGGTAAGCGATTGTACGGCAGAATTGCCACGGAGAATGTGCGTCGGAATTGTCATGTTTGCGGTGTGCAGTTTGGAGAAGATAAAAAAAGATAAACCGACTTACAACCTTGTCTATCGCCTGGGTTTAATATCGCCAAGGGTTCCTGAAAGTCATGGATCTGCCCCTGTTTACTTGATCGATATCCCCTCTCGGATCCGTATGGATCCGTACGGTCCCGGCGGATGTGCCTGCAGGGGGCCATCTCGCTTTGGTACCGGATCCGAGTGGGTTCGGCTCGCCCTGAAACCGGATGTAATTGGCTAACGCTGCGTATACAGAACCATCCGATCACAGGCACACAAACCGATGAGCCCACATGGAGAAAAAGGCTGTCACGTTGGAAATTGGAGAAAGCCGGAGTTTCCCCACGGGATGCCGTCTCTGGGGTAGAAATAGGGCCCTGTGACCCGGTCCGATTTTCATATTTTGCTGAGCAGAGTCTTGACAACAGCTCAACTTGTTGATTCGTCTTGTCACACAAAATGGCAGATAGTACAACCTCTGCACGTCCCGCGAAAGCTGATGCGGCCATTGAGCGTCGCTCGCAGGCTGTTGCCGATCAGATCACAGAGCAGCAAGGATGGCTTGAGAAGAGGTTGAAGCCGAAGAAGATTACCGCCAGGTATCCCTTCAAGGGAACGGCGTTGTTGTATACGACCTGTGCTTTTGGTAGTTTGGGAGATGGCCTGTTTGGTTACAATTCTGGTATGCTATTGTAGCCTTTTTTTATGTATCATTTCGCTGACTGTATAGGTATCATGTCCGGCCTTCTGGTCAACCCGGTTTTCGTGTCTCGCTTCTTCAAAGACTATGGGGGTGCGGACGGGACGACAACCGCAGTTGACCCATCCATCACCGGAATATCTGTTGCATGCCTGCAAGCTTCAGCGGCCGTCGGTTCCCTTATTGCAGGACGACTTGGCGATATAATCGGACGAAAGAGGTGCGTCCGCCTCGGCGGCTTCATCTACTTCTTCAGCGCATTCATCCAGATGTTCGCCCCGGACTTTGCCACTTTCATCGCGGGCCGCACGATCCAGGGATTGGGAGTCGGCTTCCTCTCCATGACCGTGCCTATCATTCAGGCGGAGATTGCAGCTCCGCACCGCCGTGGTCTGATGGTAGGAATCGAGTACACAACGTTGATTGCCGGGTATATGCTCTCGTGCTGGGTGGACTATGGCTTCCATTTCATGCTGCCGAGTGAGATGTCATGGCAGGGTCCGTTTATCGTGCAGATCGTTCTCTCTTTTATTTTGCTGGCCATGTCACTTTTCCTGCCGGAGACGCCTCGTTGGCTGGCGAAGAATGGCTTTATGAAGGAGAGCTTGCAAACGGTTGCCGATTTGCATTCTAACGGGAACACGGACGCCGAGCATGTGCAGCTTGTCTTTCGTGAGATTCAGGAAGCGGTCATATATGAGACCAATCTTGGAAAGTCTACTTGGACGGTAAGAATCTATTTGTCGACAGTTACCAGGCTAGAGCTGACGAGTGCAGGAAATGTTTACTCGGTACCGCAAGCGAACCATTGTCGGCATCACTGTGCAAATGTTTGCCCAGCTCAACGGAATCAACATCATCTCCTTCTACCTTCCCAGTACCCTTGCTTCTGCGGGGTTCGACAACGAAAAGTCGCTTTTGTACACCGCTGCCAACGCCGTTCCATACACAGCCGCAACAATCGTTACGTGGTGGCTAGCAGATAGATGGGGGCGCAAGCCCCTGCTTATCCTAGGAGGTGAGTTACCCTAAAACCCCTGACTACCAACAAACCCTAACAATCCATTAGGAATCGGAATGGCCCTCCTCCTCGCGATAGTCTGCGCCTTCACGCAAGCAAACCTCGACATCCACACAAAGGCCAACGGCCAATACGCCTTCGTCATGCTGTACAACATCATGTACGGCTTCACATGGGGCCCAATGCCCTGGCTGCTCCCCGCCGAGATCTTCCCACTGCGCGGACGCTCCAAGGGCATGGCGCTCGCAACGACCAGTAACTGGATCTTCAACTTCATCATCGGGATGGTATCCCCGGATGCGTTTGCCGGGATCCACGGGTACTTTTATCTCGTCATCGCTGGGTTCTGTCTGTTTTCGGCGGGGCTGGTGTACTTTTATTATGTGGAGACTGCGGGGCATACGCTTGAGGAGATTGCGGTGCTTTTTGGGGACCAGGCGTTTGCGGATGAGGAGGGGGTTGCGGAGGCGGGGGCTGAGGCTGAGCTTAAAGTGAAGGAGGTCAGGAGGGATGAGGCGAAGGATCTTGCTTGATAGGAGGTCATGCCTGCTTTCTGATAGCCGTATCCTTAACTCATCCTTAACCCTAACTTATTGTTACCAACCTTACATAGGTTGTGCCATGCAATGACATGAACTTTATTATTACTTTCAAAACTACTTAAATTCCCCACATAGGGTGTTCCTAACCTACCTTGTAAGCTATTTTCTGCACTCTTCTTGATCATGGCATCAGGCGTGGCATACCGCTCCCCGGACCTAGGGTACCACTCCCTCACAATAGGCCAATTCCACGTCCATGAATCAACCCGGTCAGCAAATCTCTACAAAGCCCCACCTTCAAAACGTTCAAGGGGCAGGCCCAAATCGATCGGCGTGCTGAAGCGCCTTCCCCTCGAGCTCCTCCACGAGACACTGCTCAACCTCGACTATACCACTCTCAACAACCTCCGCCTCGTCAATCGAACTGCCCGCCGTGTCGTCGAATCGATCCCCGCATACTCCCTCCTCCGGACACACGCCCTCGATACGCTCCGCGTAATGGATGCGGCCAAGTGTTCCGGTTACTTCGCCATTGGCGATCTTTTCGAAGAGCTCTGCCACCCCTGGTGCAGGACCTGTCCCGACTTGGAATTCGGCCCGCTCCTCTACCTCCCAACCCTCACGCGCTCGTGCGTCAAATGCAATATCGTCCGAAGGGAGTATCAGCCCGGCCTGGTAAAGAACATCTGCTACAAATATGCGATATCGGACCGAGATATCAACAACAAGGCACACCCGCTCCCCGTCATCCGTACCATACCGAATGTCCCTCCATTCCGCCCGCGTAGTGTGGCGGACGTCGGGCAGGCACTGGCACTGGCCATGAGAATCCATGGGAGCCCCAAGGCCGTCAAGCGCGCCTGCAGGTCCCGCGAAAAGGCCGACCGCAAGGCGCACGAGCGTGCGGTAAAGAAATGGGACCGCGATAGGGATCGTCGCGCAACCCCGGCCCCGCGCCGCCCCCGCGCTCCGCACAAACGACCCGCATCACTGCGGAGCGGCGAACAAGCGGACAACTGGCGCTTCCGCGCAACGGTCGCACTGCCCTACTTGGACCGGAAAATGCAGACGGTCGAGACGGGGGTGTACTGCCGGGCGTGCACGTATCATTGGGAGGAGGGGACTGCGAATGAGTGGAAGGGTGGGCCATGGGTCTTGCATCCGCATCCGCCAACTCGAGAGGCGCGGTTCCGCGCGTTTTTGGAGAAGGATATCCCCGCGCATTTTGCTGTTTGCAAGAACGTAGATCGGGGGTATGACTTTTCGGAGAGGCGGTTAGATAGCTGGGGTCGAGAGGCGGATGGGGAGGATTTTTTTGTGTTTCCTGAAGATGGGGAATGATTGATGTAGCTGTAGTAAACGGGGTTAAAGAAAGACAAGCAGGGCACCGCTTTTGGAGGTATTCATGCAGCAGTACCAAGACTGAGCAGTATCGAAAGTGCCGTAATGGGAATTCGAAGAGACAGGCCCGAATGGCCTTGAACTAAATCCCGTAACCATGGAAGGATGACAAGGATAGTTGTTCGTGAAGTCGACGAGGTTTGGGCAAGCTGCGGTTCCAGTACAGGGTCCCTCGCGCCTTCCTCCAAAGCAACTGTAGATGAGTATTGTACCGCTATTCAGGCCGATGGGGTCATGTCCATCGTGACTGTAACGCCTTCCATCGTAAAGAGCTCTGCGACATCGGCCGTTGACCTGACTCGTGTAACAATGGAACAACATGGCCGAACATGTCAGTATACCCCGGATATACGAGCCTAAACGTTCTCCCGCATCGTAAAGCCTATAAGGGTCCGGCACACTGGAGTTGGAGGTCTCCAGCCGAAATGGGGGTTCCATGCTTTTCGGGGGAACTCCGGGCGTCTCTTTCCCCGCATTCTCGGCCTGATCTCCGACCCCAGGGCCGATATAGGACGCTGGGGTCCTGTTCTCCAAGGAAAGTAGATATAGTCTGCAAGGTCACTTTTTGCGACATCTTTTACGTACCTATTCACCTGGTAGTCCCAACGAAAAATGGCAGCCCCAAAAACCTACAAGATCCTCGTCCTCCCCGGCGACGGCATCGGCCCCGAAGTCATGACCGAAGCCACCAAGATCCTCTCAACCTTCAACACGCCCACCACCCAATTCAATTTACAATCCGAACTCATCGGTGGCATCTCCATCGACACCCACGGCCAATCCGTCACACAACACGTCCTCGATGCCTCAGTGTCCTCCGACGCCGTCCTCTTCGCCGCCGTCGGCGGGCCCAAATGGGACCATATCCGGCGTGGCCTGGATGGGCCCGAGGGCGGACTGCTACAGGTGCGCAAGGCGATGGACATCTATGCAAACCTGCGGCCGTGCTCGGTTGATATGCCGAGTCGGGAGATTGCGAGGGATTTCAGCCCGTTCCGGCAGGAGGTTATCGAGGGGGTGGATTTTGTGGTTGTGCGGGAGAATTGTGGCGGGGCGTATTTTGGGCGGAAGGTTGAGGAGGAGGATTACGGTACGTACTTCCCTTCTATCCATTGATATGCCCATCACTGGTATGTTGGTCGCGATGAGTGTTCTAACTAGAGAGTAGCAATGGACGAATGGGGCTACTCGACGAGCGAAATCCAACGCATCGCGCGCCTCTCCGCCGAGCTCGCCCTCCGCCACGACCCGCCCTGGCCCGTCATCTCTCTCGACAAGGCCAACGTGCTCGCCTCGTCGCGGCTGTGGCGCCGCGTCGTGGAAAAGACCATTGCAGAAGAGTACCCGCAAGTCAAGCTCGTCCACCAGCTCGCCGACTCGGCGTCGCTGATCATGGCGACGAACCCACGGGCTCTTAATGGCGTTATCCTCGCTGATAATACCTTTGGTGATATGGTCTCGGACCAGGCGGGTTCGCTGGTTGGGACGCTGGGTGTGCTGCCCAGTGCGAGTCTGGATGGGTTGCCGAGGCCCGGGGAGGAGAGGAAGGTGCATGGGCTGTACGAGCCGACGCACGGATCTGCACCGACGTATGCTATATTCTCCCGTCTCTTTACTTACTGGAAAGTTCAGAGTATATACTAACAGGTACTAGAATCGCCGGCAAGAACATCGCAAACCCAACTGCGATGATCCTCTGCGTCGCGCTAATGTTCCGGTACTCGTTCAACATGGAGACGGAGGCGCGGCAAATTGAGGACGCCGTGCGCGCTGTCCTGGACAAGGGGATTCGCACGTCCGACCTTGGAGGTACGACGGGCACGAAGGAGTTTGGAGACGCGGTGGTTGTGGCATTGCAGGGGAAGTTGTGACTTTGTAGATAAGGTGGCGTTTAGAGCGTAGTCAAGGGATTTATACGTGTTGGTCCCGTGCTGAGTCCATTGCAGAGTGTTTAGAGCTCCAAATTTCAGCGGTTATGTCGGCATAAAGATGAAGTGGCCTCTGCGCGATCGATGTGGCGCATAACATGGCGTATCTTGAGATCTAGAAGTCGTATGAACCCTTGACATTGCAAGGCCGCGACAAATCGACCATTCCGACCGACCGTCATTCTTGAATGAAATTGTACAACGTAGAATTTATCAAAGTAAAGACTGGAATTAGGCCAATAACCAAACGAAGCAAAGCAGCGGTGGAGAAATCCCCGATCGCCACGAGAGGGCATGTATGACATCACCGCGCGCTCCACGATGACCGCATCGAAAACAAGTTTAAGCTCAAGCGCCCTGAGCTTGGTCCCTTGGTTTCCTCGCCCTGTGGATGCAATTCGTACCTTGAAAGCAAATGACGAACTGAATAGCCCCTCTCGACGGCTGCGACGGCTGCGTCACGATTCCTAATCGTCCGGGCCGAGTAGGCGGCCGCATACCTATGCAGCGATGGTCTCTTAGGGCTGCGCTGGCGGCGCGGGCTGCGCGGACTGCGTCAAGCTACAAATCATCACGTCACTTTTCATCTCCTACTTTAGCGATGGATTTCTCATTTCTTATCCTCACATATCCTACATATCCTTCTTTCTCCATCTAACCAGACTTTCCACTGTCAATACCTGAATTTTATTCACTCTTTGACACGGTGACACCCACCTTTCACACCCCGACAACCACCCCCAGAATAGAATAGAATGACCGTCATCTGGGGCCTCGATCTCCACGAGATCCAATGGCGAAAGTTCAAGTCCTCGTACATGTTCGACCGCACGTACCACCTGCGCCGCACGAAAATGGTCGTCTACCAGCTCGCCATGATCCTCTGCGTATGCTCGGAATCCGTCGGGACGGCGGCGTTTTCAGGTGCGCTTCCTTGCATTTTTATCCTTACAATCACCCTATCCATACTAACCACCTCAATATCGTTATAGACTACCTCGACCAACAAAGCGAAGTCCAAGGCCAACACCCGGGGGTAAAAATCCACAACAACAGCTTCATCGGCGCAGCGTCGTACAACATCTTCGTGGGCATCGCCGTCGCCTTCATCTTTGGCGCGGCGTTCTTCTTCGATCTGTTTTGGCCGGAGAGGCACGAGTGTAAGCATGTACGGATCTCGTGGAAGATCTCGGCGGTTGTTGTTACGATTATGATGCTTAGTTCGGCGTTGACGTTGACGGTATGGCTACTTCCAGACGCTACCACCTGCAGGGATACAAGTGTGAAATATGATGCTGATTGGTCCTTTTGTCGTGTAGTGCATCGGCGCCCTCCACGACGCAACAGTCACAGGGACAGACCCCGAGACGGCAGAGACGTTTCGACTCGAGTCTTCGAAGCAGCCTTCGTACAGTACGTCCACCACCTAACATTCCATCTCACGAGTTCTGTCAAAACCAAATCTTACATATTCATCCCACAGACTACCGCCACAACCCGAAAGTAATAGCCGCCGTCGTCCTCGCCTGGCCCGGCTGGGTCTTTTGCGTCGTGAGCACGATCATCCTGTGGAAGTCGCAGAACCACGACGACAGCTTCGGGCCCAAGTCGAATTACGGGCGGAGCTTGGAAGGAGGGGATCGCATTGTGCCCCCATATAAGGAGGAGAGGGCCGGGTCGCCGGCTGGGACGGCTGGGTCGGAGTAGGCTAGATGTCGACCGGGATATACCACCCTCCTTGAGCTGATACACGCCCACTGGTTTGGGCCAGGAGCCATGGCACCTCTTTTGGCGTACTGGGAACGTGTATCACCAGGCCGGCGGAATAGAATATAATGGAGCGGAAATGGAGGGTTATGCAGGAGGTATGTAATGCTATGTGACTATGATCTGTACAACACTAGGGGATACAAAGATTAATGTTTTGGATGTATATAGATATGTGCACTAGTAATACCTGGAGTATGATTTTTTCCTAGCGACGTGATACATGACTTTTCTCTTGTTAAAGCTTGCTTATACGGGTAATCCTCTACAAGCCTCAAGCCGATTGTGTTGATTCTGTCCCCTTAGATGCTGTTTATCATGCTTCAATATCAATCAGGATCTTGACATGTTTATCCTTCTCATTGACCAGCGCCTTGAACCCCTTCTCCTCAACGTCCTCCATCCGAATCTTACTCGTAATCATCGGGCGAGGGTCAATCTTGCCTAAAACAAAGTCAGTATATATCCCCTGCACAATAGAGAAAGAGAAAGAACCGACCCTCCGCAATAGCGCGTATAACCCTCTCAAAATCCCCCTCATCGCAAATCGCCGCACCAAGCACATGCTTCTCAAACGAGACCACATCAAACGCATCAATAACCGGCTTCTCCTCCCAAAGCGAGACAATCGTCGTAGTCCCCCGCACGCGAATCCCACCCATCGCCGTATCGAATCCAGCCTGCACGCCCGAACACTCGAAGCTGATATCCGCGCCCGCGTCGTTTGTTAACGCGCGGATTTCGCAGATGACGTTTTCGGTCACCGGGTTGAAGACGTGCGTTGCGCCGAGGGTTGTTGCGTATGTGCGGCGCTGCGCGGAGACTTCGGCGACTATGATTGTTGGCACGCCGTGGGCTTGCAGGACTTGCACGATGGCGAGGCCGATGGGGCCGCCGCCGACGACGAGGGCGGTTTTTGCGGTTTGAATGGGGCTGCGTGAGACGGCGTGCCAGGCTACTGTGAGGGGTTCGACGAGTGCTGTTCCAGTTTAGCTGGGTTGATAGGTGAAGGGGATATTGGAAACTCACCACCGAGATCAAGAGGGAACCCCTCTGGTAGCAGAATCGCATGCTTCGCTGGTACAGCGACATGATCTGACAGTCCACCAGCATTGCCTGATCACTTCAGTTAGTATAAAAATCAACCGCAGAGACCTGCCACAATTTAGGGAGAATAAAGGGACATACTACTAAACCCAATAAACCCCAAATTCCGACAACAATTCGGGCGCCCAAAGACACACGACGGACAATCGCCATCGGACAGATTCGGCCGCACAGCGACGCGGTCTCCGACTTTTAATCCCGATACGCCACTGCCGACCTCTTCGATCGTCCCGCTGAACTCGTGGCCCAGCGTTACGGGGAGCTGGCTGCCTGTCAGGGCGTGGGGTTTTGTGGGGATGACGATGGGGCCTGCGAGGTATTCGTGGAGGTCTGGCGGGTGTCAGTCCATGTTATCTAAAGGCGAAGGGGTTTATGTGGTTGCGTGGTGCGAGAGAGGGTTGGATGGGTGTACAGACCACTTCCACAGATGCCGACGAATGCCGGGCGGATCTATTCGAGTCAGTCGGAGCTGAAGAGTGCGGAATTGGAGAAATAGACGGAAAATACAGACTTTGACCTGTCCCTCTCCACAAACCGGCTCCTCGATCTGGTCGATGCGGACGTCGCCGCGGCCGTGGAATCTAGCAGCCCTCATGATGTTCAAGGGTGTGTGAGAGAAAATAAAAATAAAAATAAAACCCCGGTGGCTGTGTGAGATTACGAGACACGAGACACGCAGAAAGAAACAAAGACCTCCAACGGCTTGACAGGATCCATCCAGAATATAAGTGGGCGCTGGCCATCCCCCAGATCTGATCGGAATTTCCCCCGCGCTAAACAGTGTGGGTGGATGGCCCCGCAGACCATCCTTGGGAGCGAGATTGAACTTTAAATCGGAAGGAAATGTCTACGAAACGATGGCATTGCTCTCAAATAGGAACGCATGAGCTGTTGTGACATGGCACGTGGAGAAGACTGCATTGATCGTGACCATATCCATGAAGAAGCCCCAAGCATTCAACACACAATCTATTGATGAACGCGCCCACAACCACTCAGATACGGCTCGACGCAAGGAATCGCTCCCATTCTTCAGAGCTGGCAGCGTCGCAGAGATCCTGAACATTCCCAGCATGTTGTTGCACCTTGGTGACCCCGGTGTTTGCAACTTCTGCAATGTTGGGTTCAATCAAATCCCTAAAGAGTCCCCGGAATGCAGACAGCTAGACTGCTCTTCAAGGGCTGGATGGTGCAATTTGATTAGCGTTGCCACAGCATCGTGGCCATGTAAATTCCCACCTGGGTTATCATATTTATCGTTGAGCCGTGCGCCGCTCTTAACCAACTGGTCAATTAGTTGTTTATCGTAGTCGAGGAATATCGCCCAGTATAGCCCCGAGGGGGGAAGCGGATGCTTGGTGAATCAGTGGTCCCCTAACCCAGGGCTTAGCGCCGCGCGGTTACTCTGCGGTCCACTCAAATTCACGAGAACTGGACCAATCTCACATATCTGATCAGCTTACACTAGGAGGAAGTGCATTGCTGCTGTGGTTCGGAAGGGTCTGCGGGGAGACTTCCACCGCAGCCAGCGTGACTGTAGCCCAGATGGGTTTACCGAGTACATTGACCTCACAACCTGACCGGAGTCAAGAGCGCCCGTCAATATCATCCAGCCAATTTTCGACTTTCTTTTCTCCTTCTCCCGAGTTCCAGTCTTTCCCCGAGTCCGAGTCCGCATCATCAGGCTCCTCTTCATCAGTGCCTTCCAGATCAATCCAAGAATGCTGATATATCGGTCTTTCGTTCTAAGGATAGCCCGTTGATCTTAACCATTCGAAAATCCCGCGGGTGGCCACTTCAGATAACAATTAAGAGAGAAGGTCATAGTGATAAAAATCCCCGGGCGCGGCGGATCTCCCTTTGGTGGTGGAAGACGCTGTTTTGTCAATCATTTGCCTCTCATCTCCTTCTCCAGAGTCTTAAATTTTACCATTATTTAACAGAAGCTATTCCCAAGATTAATATTCCAGGCAATGCGTAGCAGCACATTAAGCGTGCTCTCGAACCGTCAGCTCTGTCACATAATCACGTGACGCCGAAGGGCTTCCAGGGCCAGATTGGAGGTCGGTCATGGCCTCCCATGGCTGTAATAAAACAACAATCAACTTTCGTCATCGCGGGGTATGGAGTCACCGTTGATGTATCAAGTTGGAGAAGTTAGAAAGGTCTGGGGTATTCCCGTCCATGCAGAGGCTGGAAGATCAAGTGCGACCATTCCTGCACGTATATCCTGCAGGACAGTGTTTGCCACATTTACGCAAACTGCTCCAAGCCAAAGTATCCCAAGTTAAGGATATCACTTGGAAAGTAAAGCGGCTACTAAGGCCAGGTTTGTCGAAGGGATCAAGTCAAGCACCACAAACGCCAGGTTTAACCAAGCGCTGACAAGATTACACTTAATATCAGGATTAAAGAAGGTACTGCATAGAAGGGAGCGGAGTCCCCAAGGGTTGGAACTCAAGGTCATGTACTTGGGAAGCAGTTTCTTATGGGTCTCAAGAAGATTGATATTAGCAGGTAGAGGAACGTGGCCAAAACATGCCGTCAGTTCCTCCCGGGAAAGTTGTCTTGGAAAGGGAAGGGAAATCTCTTTACCCCGTAGGAATGGAATATAGAGTACGCCTGCGAGTGCAACTAAACATTGGGCATATAACCAATAATGCTCGCAAAACCTCGTGAGGTATCCAAGGGCAATCAATGAGGGCGGTGGTGATGACTCGCCGACCACTAGTGATACTGGGGACACGGCTAGATCAACATTTTTCGCCGAAACTGACCACGGGGACAAGTATACTTGACCATTATACTTGGTCGTCGCACCCCAGCAGTCGTCTGAAGACAGTATGGTGCGCCACCAGAGAGCTTCTTCAGCAGATACATCCTCCCCGATGTTGATCTTGATGGAAGGTTGCTTATTTGGTTGTTGTGCTGCACCAGATACCCCGGTGGTTGGTAGTTTATATGACTCTCGTGGTCTGCTAAGCATTTAAGCAACTCAACCCATTAAGCAGACAGAATATAGGCCCATGCAAGGTACAAGACCGCTAGGTAGTTCCCACTGTCAAGGCCCTCAAGCCCCTTAACAGCAGGCCATTCCGCAAGCGGTGCATTTTTGGACAACCTTACGCTTAATCGGCTCCCGACAGCCAATACGAGCTGCTTCGGTAGGATGGTTGGTGGTAGGTCATAGATCCCTTTCGTGGTTCTCCAGGTTGAAAGATAATTCAATTGCAAACTACCATTCCCTGGCGCTGCTGACTTCTCTTCGCAGGCGAACGAAATCGTCTCGCCACGGGGAACGAGGCCATCGCCGAGAAAAGGAGGCGTTTGGGAGACGAGATGCTGCAGGTATCGAGGTGTTTTGGGCCATCTTTGGTTGTTGCGTATACAAGCTTTAAACATGCGTAGTACGTAGATTGATTTTGTGGAGGGCTGCAGGTCATCAGCAAATGACGAATCAACTACGAACTATGTGAGCACGTACAAGGGGCTAGTTGAGTACATAAGCATTACAAATCAACAACATTTGAACTTGTAAGTCTCCGAAGAGATGGGGCGGAATCCCCCAGGGCTGTAGGATCGATGAAGCATATAAACAGGCACCATGCAGCGTTATTTACCTCATATGTGCATTCAACCCTATATTGACTGAACAAAAGAGACAATACACAGTAATAGCAATGGCCCCGCCCATCGCCGTTATAGTCGGCGCCCTGGGAGCCCAGGGCTCCAGCGTCCTCACAGCCCTCCTAAACAAACAGCCCCAGCACAAGATCCGCGCCCTCACCTCCAACGCCACCAGCCCCGATGCCGTCCGCCTCGCCAACTTGAACCCCAACATCGAAGTTCTGCAAACCGACCTCTCCTCCCCAACTAGCCTCCTCGCAGCGTTTACCGGCGCGAGCATAATCTTCGCCAACACCGTCTTCAGACCAGATGTGTTCCTTAGTCAAGGCGCAGGTGCGGCCGAAGAACTGGAGGCAGCTCATGGGCTGAACATCGTGCAGACGGCGTCGAAGATTGCGTCCACGCTGCAGCACTTTATCTGGTCGACTCTTCCAGATGGAGAGGGGATCACGGATGGGAAGTATAAGATCCCGCACTTCCAGTCCAAGATCCCCGCAGAGCGGTATTTACTTGATCCGGCGAATGGCCTGGTGGGTAAGACGACGTTCCTGCGCGTTGGGATGTATGGGTCGAATTTAGTGAGGGATCCGTATAAGCCTGTTTTTGTGGTATGAAACGCCCCTTCCTTGTTGTTAGGTGGGAGTATTATGGTTTTTAACGAGATGGGTGCAGAAAGATCAAGGAAAATATATCATGACGCTCCCCTGCTCCCCGTCGACCCTGATCCCATTCGTCGGGTCAGAAACGCCCAACATCGGACTCATCGTGGACGCCATCGTCCGCCAACCGGGGAAAACACTGGGAAAGTATGTCCTGGGTGTATCGGATTATCTTACAGCAGCCGAATGGGCAGCGGCATTATCAGCAGCTTCGAACGTCGATGTTGCGTTCTTGGAGACGGGTCTCGAGGATTATGAACGTCAGTGGGGCCCCATTGGGACGGAGATCGGCTTGATGTTCAAGTTCATCGAGGAGTTGGGGCAGGGTAGTTTTGCTGCGGGAGTGGATGGTTCGTTGATTGTCACGCCTGAGGATCTCGGCGTCCAGGGCTTTCTGCATAGTACGGAGGATAGCCTACGAAAGTTTCATTGGGAGGAGATCTTGAGCTGAGCTGCACTATGGCTTCTAAACGAAGTACTTCAGTTGCTACTTATTTTTATCATCAGTAACAAGGACTCTGCCACAACAAGAGAGAAGGCTGCGAGCAACGACCGAGAGCTTTGGCACCGAAAGTACATCTGCTATCTCATTCCAAATTGGTCGCAATTGGAGGGGCTACTAGTAGTGCTAAGATATCCTGGCAAGAGAGTGATTAGAGGAGGCAAGCTATACAGTACGATAAGCACAATTTGATGATCCATTTTCAGATTGAACAATAACCTAGGACAATCCTTCTACCGACAGAGAACTATTAGAAAGCGACAGGCTTGGAATACCATATTTCAGCAGCCTCAACAGACATGCCAATGACCTTTTCTGCCTCCGCAAACGGGATGCCCTCCTTCGTCCGCTGTGCAGCAAGATGATACTCCAGCCTCGCTGAATGCTGCCCCATCAACATACAAGAAAGAATATCCATGAAGATTGCAATCTCCGACCCATTCACCCCCCCACCCCTATCGGCGCCATGTTTCCATTCCACCTTGCTATATCTACCCTGGTCGACATTAACTTTAGCTTGTGTTGTCCTGTAGTAACTTGGACAGCCGACTTAGCTGGGACTATAACGCAGCCCAAAAACAGTCAAGGAGGATCTGGTCGACACTACTTTTTAGATCGGTACCAAGTATACTTGAAGTTAGGACCAGTGTCAGTCCAGCCACCCCCAAGCAGCGTTGTTTCCTCTCCCAATCCCCATGCCAGGTAGCCAAGCCCCTCTTGTTACAGCTTTGAGAGCTCCATCTTGATACATTTGGCATACGGAAGAACTATGACTTTGCCAAGGCAAACTTCCACAGGATCGACAGGAATAATCCGAAGTCACACGAGCATCCGCGCATACGATTTGGACCCTGAATGTCAGGGGTCGGGCTTTGGGTCCACAGATTAGCCGATCCATGCCTGGCTTGGGCCGCTTGGCTGTATCCCCGCATTGGCCATCAGATTATGCAATAACTGGCAAAAGCCGACAGTGAGCACTTGGCAGGAATATGGGGTATTGTCTTGCCGGCGGGTTTCGAAGGGGCAGGTTGATTGGTGGGATTTCATCTCTGCGGGGTGGGCTTGATCTATACGATCGGGTAAATAGTGAAGCCGTATTGGGCATCTATAAAAGAGACATGGCAGATGGTTAAAATATGCAGCAGAACAGCTCTTCATCTGACCTCGCTGGATGCTTCAAGGCTACCATCAATATGCGATTCCTCCTTGCACTGCTGGCCCTGCCCTCTGTGCTCGCCAAAACCTGCAGAATCCCCGCCAACGAGGACGGGTCCGATGATGCACCAGCAATCATCAAGGCGTTTCAAAGATGTAGAAAGGACTCGACGGTCATCTTCCAGAATACGACGTACAACATCGGTACCGTGATGAATCTCAAAGGCCTCGACAACGTCCGCATCGATATCTAGGGTCGTTTGGAGGTACGTACGCATATTCGCCGCACCCAGCCCTTGCAGTTAGTCCCATAAACATGGACATAGATACACGGGCTGACCCTGCCCAGTGGAGCACGGACATCGACTACTGGCTCGAAAACTCACTGCCCATTGGACCTGGCAAGGACCAGAACAGCTATCCGCCAGCCGCGTACCAGAACCAGACCACGGCGATGATCCTGAGCGGGAAACGGCTCGAGGTTGAAGGGCATGGCTACGGGACCTTTGACGGGAACGGCCAGGCGTGGTACGATTTTGTTGATGGCGAGTCAAACTATCCCAGTAAGTAGTTTATTTCTTCTGTCACAGCTTGGACTCGCGAGCTTATGCGCTGTAGATCGGCCCCATATGCTTGTTGTCACAGCAGAAGACTCGTACTTTCATGGCATTCGCTTTGTCCAGCCCCAGATGTGGTACGTACGGCCCTTGGCATCTATTAACTCTCTGCTGTTATTTCCCCCTGCCCCGTCTAACAAGGTATGACAGGACCGTGACAATCGTCGGCTCCAAGAACGTCATCCTCGAGGACATCTACGTCAAAGCCAAGAGCACAAACTCCAAGCCCGCGCGCAACACCGACGGAGCCAACACTCTGTTCTCCGACAACATCGTCTTCCGGCGCTGGGATATCGAGAACGGCGACGACAGCATCGCCGCCAAGGCCAACTCGACAAATATCCTGGTCGAGGACTGTATCTTCCGCGATGGTCAGGGCGTAGCTATTGGCAGCATCGGACAGTATGCGGGCCGGTTTGAGATTGTTGAGAACGTCCTCGTGCGCAATGTCACGCAGTACGGCTCCAACTATGTCGCCCGGATTAAGACCTGGACGGGCGAGCAGAATGATTGGCCCCCGAATGGAGGGGGTGGTGGGATTGGATGTAAGTCTTTTTCTTTTCCTGCTTCCTAAATGTCGTGACTCGATTTTTTCTTTATTTTTCCTTCCCATCCTGATACATCGCCCATCCAGATGCTCGAAACATCACATACAAGGATATCACGATCGAGGACGGCAACAGAACACCCCTTGTGATCAACCAATGCTACACAAATGTGAGCAAGGCCAACTGCAGCACGTCGACATTCGACATCTCCGACGTGCACTTTTCAAACCTGCAGGGCACGGTCCGCTCAACTCGGATGGCGCAGTTCCAATGCAGTCGGTCGCAAGGCGGGTGTGATGGTATCACAATGGAGAATGTCAAGTTCATGGGCAACCTGGGAGAAGAGCTCGAGGAAGCAGTGGGTGTCAAGTGTAGCAATGTCAATAACCCAGAAGGCTTTGAATGTGACTAGAGGTAGGAGATATGGGGTTTTGACAAAGAGGTTGTTGATTATGCTATTAGCATAGGGTTTAGCAGATGAAACAAGAAAGCTAGTTTGGCTTCAATTAAACAGACCTGGTGGTGGCAGGCTACAGAATTCTCCTAAGTAATTAGGAAGCAAAAGTAATAGAAAATGAAGAGGCAAGCAGGAGTTTTGATTTCCTACCTAGCGCCATCCCATATCCCGTTATGGATGGTATGTCCGCCTGCCTAAAGACCTACGCTCGGGTGACAGGTGACGCGATATCTCTCCTGCTAATGATGGTTGTGGCCAAAGCCAATGCAGGATTGAATGGTCCAAAGCTTGCATGGTGCCTGCCCTTTACTTGGAACTTCTTTGTCACCAACGTCCTTCTTCTGACGATCTGTATCGCTATGGAATAGCTCCATGGATGTTACCACACATTGTATTTCCTCAGGTCTTCCTCTCCGGTGAGAGGTGTGACGGAGCACTTTAGTAGAGGTGGAATACATTACTAGCCAAGTACGCGAGTACTTCAAGAGAGGAGGGTCTGATTAACCATCTTGACTGCAAAACGAACAGAACAGGCCTATCCACAAGCGAAAGAAAACATATACAAAAGCAAATCAGTCATAATACTCCGCCAAAACCTCATCCGTCCACTCCCAAAGCCTCTTAGCCAGCCCATCATCCCTCGCAGCCCTATCCAACCCCGTCGACAAAACCCCGACAGGCTCATAAAACTTCCCACTGACGATCCCCTTCTTGTCACTCGTCGCCGCCCAAAGCTGATTCCGAATCCCCTCCGCCGGCGTAACCATGATATGCCAGGCCGTCGCCCAGACGAACGACTGGCGAGCCAGACTCAGGCCCTCCACGAGGCCCGTGTTGACGACGCCCGGGTGCACCGACACACAGGTGATGTCCGGGTACCGCCGCGCGAGCTCGCGCGCGTACAGCAGGTTCGCGAGCTTGCTTTGCCCGTAGCGCACCCACGAGCCGAAGAGGCCTTTTTGTGTGGTGCGGAGGGTATCGAAGAGGATGCCGGCGCGCGGGTGCATTTTGTAGCCGGCGGAGGTTAGGAGGATGATTCGGGCGTCGCCGTCGCTGTTCCCACCCTCGGAACGAGTAGCTGTAGACTGCAGAGCAGGTAGTAGCTTCTGGATCAGGAGGGCATGGCCCAGGTGGTTCGTGCCGAACTGCACCTCGTACCCGTCGGCCGTCAGCCCGGGGTCCACGGCCATGATGCCCGCGTTGCACATGAGGATATCCAGGCGCGACTCTTTAGACCGGAACTCGTCCGCTGCGCGCTTGACGGACGCCAGCGAGGCCAGGTCGCAGGTGATGAAGGAGACGGGGGTCTTGCTCCCCGCTTCGGCGACCTGCTTGATGACCCCATTGGCGGATTTGGCATTGCGGCCTGTGATGTAGATGTGTGCTGGGGAGTGTTTGGCTAGCTCGATTACGGCGTTTGCGCCGAGGCCGGCGGTACCTGGATGAATGGAAAAGAGTCAGCGCTGCGAGAGCTATGGATGGGGTTAAAAGCTAGAGGGAGGGATACTGGTGACTAACCTCCGGTGACAAGGATGACTTTTCCAGATAGATCCGGAATGTCCTGTGTGGGATTAAATGTGGGTGACGGCATCATGTGTTCTCCGTTTGATGTGCTGCGATGGTGAGAAAGGGAAGAATGCACGAGGAGGAGAAAGGAGAACGTGGGGAATGAGAGCGCTGCAAGGAAGCATGATGTCCTTTAAAGTAACCGACCTTGAGACCCCCTCCTGAGTCCTGACGCAGCATGTACTTCTCTGTTGGCCAATCAGGAGAGGAGTTAAAGAGCTGCAGTCAATGGGGCTGCGCTACGACTCTTTCTATTCGCTGCGTCGTTTGATCTCTCTTGTGATTGGCTCGTTTCCGCAGGTCGCGTTTTACTCCTTCGGGGGCGTGAGGTGTAGTAGGTGTCTAGGTATGGAACTGTGGTGAAGATTAGGCGCCACATTGCGGCCAGCGAATCCTTAACCTTGGCCAACGAGACGAGAGAATATGAAGAAATCCAAGGACAGCGTCTCGACTTCAGCCCGGCCTAGTCTGCAGAAGCTTGGACAAAGCAAAAGATCCGCATCACTGAACGGAGGCTCGCCCATCCTGAGAGCCAACCTCTTTTCAGCTGCGGCATTAAACCAATTACAGTATACGGGACGCCGGAGCCATGATCAAAGAGGGAAATTCGCATTGGCCACCTGCAATTCAGGCGGGCTTCTGCCAAATACGTATGGCGAGGCCCAGCCAGCATGCGAAAGTTCCACAGCATGCCTAGCCCTAGCATCCCTAGCACCCCTAGCACATTCCAATCTACTCAGATGTACCCAAGAAAGGGCCGAAGGGGTTTCAAGCAATGCCGATTGCCGACTAACTTGCCCATGCCTCTCCTCGACACATGGTCGACTAGCATCGCATGAACTATCATGGCCTGCTATCAAATCATTACCATCAATGGTTCCATCACCGCCGTGTGGGATGCCCTTGCTTCCATATGCATACTTCTTCTCTTGCCCCGCTGTACTAACCCAATGCTAGCTAGCTCTTGAGTGGACTTCAGCTCCTACCCATCATGACCGGCACACACACACACACACACACACAGGTTCCCCAACGATTGCGGCCGCGCAAGTGACGCCGGTGCTCCGACGGAGGGATCAAAGTCCTCTCCCAAATTAACTTGTCGGACCTCCGTAGTGACTGCTACCTAGGGTATGCACCGGCATTGTATCAAGCTGCCCTGGGAAATGATTAAACCAAGTCTGCCGGGATCCCTGTCGTTTCCTATGTCTCTATTCTTTTGCTATCTTTCCAGAGTATTTCCTAGGCCTAGTATAGGAGGGCCTTGGATTCTTCAGGGCTTCCTCCCAGCTTGTGGCCTATAAACCTGCGGGTGAATATCTCTCAGCCCTAATAATAGCGAGGACGTAATTCACGAGTGCAGCAGGCAGGTTTAGACGTTACATTAATTGTTAGGCATGCGTAGTCAAGATTAAGCGACTATTGGTTATCAAGGTGTTGTCTATTTAGCTGCTGGTTTTAGATGCTTAATCGCCCATCTCTACCTCCGTATTATTCTCTGGTCCCGCCGCATCCTCACTCCAAGCACGTGTCTTGGTTATGTACTGCATGAGGCTTGCTTTGGGGGGGGAAAATCCCTCATGATGGATAATACCCTCGACTTTTCTTCATCCACGCCATCTGGGCTGATCACATCTCCTACGCTATGTTGTTAGAGATTATGCTACACTACATACGCAGGGGGGCAATATAACAAGTTGAACCAAGCTTGAATAGTGGATGGGAATCAACTTTCAGGGAACAAAAGCTTAACACATTATGCATTCCAGCCCGAAGCGTGGATTCACTCGACCTGAATCAGGACCTCAGTGTTCAGTCTTTACGCGCCCGCCCTGGAGGCTGCCAGCCACTCATCACCAACTTCAAAGCCCCAGCGCTAAATAACGACCTCTCCCTCGACGCCGAAGCGCGCGCCGAGGAACAAGGGGGATCATACCCATTTATAGCATGCCTTCGGCCCCCACCTTGTAGATTATAATTGTGATACCCCCAGTTAACGCCAGGATCGGGCCGGATCCCCTCTCATTTCTCCCCCTTTCCAACCTCAATCATTTCTGTCCCTCACCTCACCTCACCTCGCCTCACATTAACACCCTCCCCCTCGATCCCACATCTCCAACACTATCAACCACCATGGACGCCTGCTACTCAATGCACAAGGGGATCATCTCGAAAAACGTCGCCGTGATCCCCTGCGGCGTCTCCAACACCACAAACCCGCACGTCACCTGCTGCGTCCGCGGCGACTGGTGCATGAGCGACTCGATCTGCCACTTCAACAACACGGACGGGGGGTCCGGGTATTATCGCGCGGACTGCACGGATCCGACATTGCAGGATCCGGCGTGTGCGACGCGGTGTGGTAAGTCGCATTTTCCAGGGCAGGATGAATCGTATCGCATCGCATCGCGTGATGAGAGATCGGAAGGGAAAACTTGAAGGAACGGGGTTAATCAATCAGCGCGCTAACGATTCATCTACGCTCTCTCCAGGAAGCCGCACACTGTCCGACATCCGATACAACTCCAGCTCCGGGTTCTGGGGCTGCTGCAACTATGACGCTGAGGGGAAGGCCGACTGCGACGGGACGAGCACGGAGATCTTCCCCGGGCCTGATCCGGCGGATCTCGTGCAGATACAGTATTTGCCTGAGGAGGGGACACCGACGTATGCGGTTGCGGATGCAGCGGAGACCTCGACGAATGGGACGATAAGTGCTTCTGGAGGCGAGAGTGAGACTGAGAGTGGGAGCGGTTCTGGGTCTTCGTCGTCGGTTAGTATTGGGGCGGCGGTTGGGGGTGGGGTTGGGGCTGGCTTGGGGTTGTTTTTCATTCTCTTTGCGGTGGTATTTCTTGTGCGGCGGCGGCGGAGGGCTGGGAAGGAGGCTGAGAAGGGGAGTATATATGTTCAAGAGGAGGAAAGCCATGGGCAAAGTCCGGCAATGGCGATCCATGAGCTGGGAAAGACGGATTCCCGGATACCGGCCGGGGAATTGGAGGGCGATTATAGTCGGCGGATCTGACCTGTAAAGTACCATATGTTAATGATAATGACCAATATATCTAATCCTCGCGAAGCCGAGTCTTAATAGCGGTGAGGCTGTTGGTTGCGTGCTCGAGGGATGTGGGCGAGATGTCTGCGAGGAGGAGGCGGCGTCCGGCACCGAGTCTGCGGGCGATTGCGAGGTCGATGCCGCCGACGCCTAAGATGGCAACGCGGGGCGCGAGCATGGTGGGGTGACGGAGCGGAGTGAAGAAGCTGAGATGGCCAGTGTCGAAGAGGAAAAGTGGTAAAAGTGGTAGAACGGGGCGTGAAGCTCACACCAGAGAACAATTACACCCAGAACAGCTGCTTCAGCTAGTCGGCAGATGCCTCTCTTCACACAAGCTACGGTGCTCTGTAGTATTCAAGACCAAGCTCCACGGTCTCTTCATTATTTAGGTCGGTGATAGAGGAGCAATTGTAAGAGAGATTGAGTAGACAGAGCTAAATGGGCTCTATTGACACAATCTGGTAGAAGACACGACTGTATGTATTAAGACTGTATATGTGTTAAGGAAGAGGCCTCGTGAAGATCAGAGGTCCTCGAGAAATTTATCGCAGCCCTTCGCTCCTTCCCTAACACTGTCTATGTAAATGCATGAGGGAAAATCCTAGGCAGCAGGGAGCAGGCTCGACTGGTAAAGGATACGTACTACTAGTCACAGAACAAAGAGCAGAGGTCCCAGGCATTCCAGATCAGCAGTGGCTGACGAAGAGGCGCAAATATTGCTATCTGACCGAGAGAAAATTGACCTGGTAGGGCGTCAAAGATGGTGGAGCGAGGGATAAGTCTTGCAATTTATGCCATACCTTTCATAATAAAAGTGTACAGTATCGCGTGACTACTGGTAACCTGCCACGCCATATCAAAGTAGACACAGAATAAAAACCTACAAGAACCTCTCCCCCACCAACTCCTCACTCAGCTTCCACAACCTTTCTGCATACACAGCGTTCCTCGCAAAGTCCGCACACCCCTCATCAGCAACCGCACAATCCGTAACATACACCCCCTTGACTAAGTTCTCCTTAAAGTCCACAGGAGCCAAGTGCGGATTAACCGCCGCCCAAACACTCGAGTTGGCCCCCTGCTCGCGCGTCTTGGGCCCGCCGGAGAAGCCCAATTCCTTAGCTCGGGCTTGAGCATGCTCGACCTCCGCTGGATTCGAGTGCCGCCCGATGTTGGTGTCGACCACGCCGGGGTGCGCGGCGTAGGAGGTGATGCCGTGTTTTTCGCTGAGCTTGTGGTTCAGCGACACGGAGAAGAGAACGTTGGCGGTTTTGGACTGTCCGGTATGAGAACATGCCCGCGTACGCGTCGTCAGACCAGTCGCGGCCGTAGAAGAATTGCGCCTTTTGCAGCTCGGGCCGTTCTTCTTCCGCGAGGTCAGCGGCCTTTTTCGTAAAGTTGATGTCTGAAAACCGGATTGGGGAGAATTGGTGGCCGAAGGAGGTGAGGTTGATGATTCTCACTGGGCCCTGAGAAGACTTGGATGCCGCGATGAGTTTCTCGGTGATGAGCTTCGTAAAGAGGAAGTGTCTAATATGGTTGGTCGCAAAGGAAATCTCGCTGCCGTCCTTGGACAGAGTCCGCTCGGGGATATCCATCACCCCGGCATTGTTGATCAGGATGTCGATGGACGGGATCTCGGCATTGCTATTGAGCGTCGCGGCTGCACTCCGCACGGATTCTTGCGACGAGAGATCCATGAGTAGAACCTCGTACTTGGCATCCGGGTACCTCGACTTTAATTCACCGACGGCGGCCTGGACCTTGTCTGCCGACCGTTCAGTCAGTATCAAGCGCTCTGGAGCTTGAGCGGCGAGCGCTGCTGCCGTCGCGAGCCCCAGGCTATTTGGGGAGACACCGGTGATGAGGATTGTCTTTCCCTTGATCGATTCGGGGAATGCAGCGGCGACGTCGGCTGCCAGAGTGAGAGAGTTGAATTCAGTCATTTTGCTGGTAGACGGGGGATTATAGTGGTTGGTAGTTACAAAGCGTGGGGGTACTGGTAAGTACCTCAACTATGTGCGAGGCGCGGAGGTCTCCTTTATAATCTTCCATGGCATGTTCATACGAATCATAGCACTGTGTAGAGATACTGCTAAAGAAATAAAGGAAGAAGAAAAGAAAGCCTCCGATCTAACAGGATTGGTTCCTCGACAGTCAGCCTGTTGCTTACAGTTGGGATCCACCATTCTGACTCCAGGTTGGATTTCCAGACTTGAATATACGTCGTGGTAGGCAAAGTCCGGTGCTGCGCGGGTCACGTACTACGGGGAATGCGGATTTAGGCATTATCTGGTTAATGGTGTGCTGACCTTGGTAGATAGACACAACCTTCAGTCCTAAAGGAAGAAACTTGGTCTGGGTACTTTGAAATACCCTTACGGCTGATCAGTGATTGGATGGAAACCCGTCATCTAGCTGGTATGCCCACTCTCGAACCTCAATATGGTGGGGCTCAGATCAGTCCTGGGTTACAGCTGTTAAGTCGGGAGCACCCTGTACACATTACAAGATCCTTCAGTTGGAGAGTCAGTTATTTATTAGTGTAGTGTACAGATACCCAACAATCCATGTACTTCGATGCAGGCCCAAAATAAACTCATTTGTCTTTTTTCTCGTGGACATTAAAAGCCTCATCCAGTGGTATACAACGCAAATCAAGCCTCTTCAATCCCCGTTGCGCCCTCCAGAAATTGCTTGACAAGATAATCTCCGGACAACCCCTGATAACCCACGACCACTTGCGCACAAACAACTCGGAGACTTCCCAATTCTGCGGAAGCCACGGGTCGCCCCAGACCATCATCCCGACATCCCCCGTTTGCAGGATCCATGATATCAGTGCACAGGTCGCAGTCGTTGAACAGCTGTGCGACGCGAATTATATTATCGCGGACCTGCGGGAATGGGAAGCAGTCTAGCCAGGGGTGGTGGGGGACACGGATCTGAACAACTGTTGGGGAGAGAGCCGGAGGGACGTTCCAGGAAGGATGAGTGTCGGAGGTACCTGAGGTACCTGTAAGGGCAGAATTAAAGGGAGAGGGGATATCATCGTCCATTTCCCGCAGCGCTAGCCCGAGGACGGTGAAGTTCTGTATAAGCACGCAGGACGTTGAACTTGGTCAGGGTCATCAGATGATCCAGACACGGGTTCCCGGCGTAGTATCTCGCGTAGGCGGCTTTGTCAAAGTGCGCCATCAAGGCAGCCGCCTGGGGAGAGACGCTGGTTGGTGGTATTCTACTGGACTCTGAGTTGTGGTTCTCGGGAGGATGAGAGGTTGCGTTCGACTCCTCCTCGCCAGCTTGAGTGCTGCTTTCTGCTGGTCGCGGGCGACCTTCCGTCTTTCGCCTTGGATGAGACTTAGCGGGTCTGCAGCGAAAGATAAATTAGAGTACGGCCATCCACCTACGTTGAGCCCGCTGGTTCAGCTTATTCTGCAGTTTGCGTCGTGCAGCGCGGTCGGCGACCCCTGTCCAATCTTCGTCCGGCTGGCGGATCCGCGCCGGAGACGAGATTGGGCAGGTTGCGATTTATATGTTTCACATTTCGATTGCATTGAGTGAGTGAGGAATGGGGAGATAGCAGGGTGCTGGACGGACTTGGGCTGGGATTTTCTTTTTCGCCTCCGCTGAGCCGCCGGGCCCAGGCCTGTCCCGCAAGCCGAGAGCCGCTGGACCCACTCAGCTAGGTGGAGCCCGGCGTTGCTGACGGGGAATCAGCCAATCAAGATTGATCATCCCTGCAAGGGGCGATTAAGGTTGTTCAAGGCTTCATTCAAGATGCTGTGCTATAAAACTTGGAATCGTAGACGCGCTGCCCAGCAAATTACACACCAACGTCAAATCCTCCTCAGGTCACACCTCGATATCCCCAGTCTCCATGACCAGGTCATCATCGTCACCGGAGGCAACGTCGGCCTCGGATACGAGACCGTCCGCCAGCTCAGCCTGCACAACCCAGCCCGCATCTACCTCGCCGCGCGATCAAAGGACAAGGCCACCAAGGCCATCAAGGACCTGCAGGAGACGAATCCAGGAGCCGCCGACATCCAGTTCCTCCAGCTCGACCTCGCCTCGTTCGAGAGCGTCAAGGCGGCGGCCGCAGGCTTCCTCAGTCGAGAAACCCGCCTGGATATCCTGGTCAACAACGCCGGGATCATGATGACGCCCGAAGGGCTGACCAGCGACAGGTTCGAGATCCAGTTCGGGACAAACGTCATGGGCCCGGCGCTGTTCACGCAGCTCCTGCTCCCGACCCTGCGCGAGACGGCCAAAATCAACCCCCAAGCCCGCGTTGTCATGCTGGCTTCTGCCGCGCACGCTCGGGGCCCCGGCGATATCTACCAGTTCAGCGAGTTCCGCACAACGGCGCCGCACCGGCATACCACGGCCCGCTACACTACATCCAAACTCGCCGATTTCCATTACGCAAAGGCGCTGGCGGAACGGGAAAGAAGGGTTAAGATTGTCCCTGTTCACCCGGGCATGGTGGCGACCAATCTGCATCACGCGTCGATGGGCCGCTTCCTTAAACCATTTCTCAATGTCGCCGTTGGGTTATTTGCAACGCCCGTGGAGAAGGGTGCCCTCTCTCAGATCTTTGCTGCTGTGAGTCCCGAGGCCAAGAGTGGGCAGTACTATGGACCTATTGGAAAGGAAGAAGCGGGCTCGAAGCTTGCGCAGGATCGTGGGCGGCAGGAGAAGCTGCTCAGATATGTTCAGGAGCAGCTGACGGGGCATGTTGAGATGATTCAGTAGAAGCTCATTATATTTCTTTCTTATCCTCTCTATTTTCCTTGTCTTTGATAGGCTTTTTATTCCAAAGCGCAATTCAATAAGATACCATTCTTCAGACTATCTTGTCGTTCCTGTAGCCCTGCTGTCCTGGCCGAGATTCCACCAAATGTTGTCCGGGTCTGGAATGACGAGGAAACATACGTACGAACAGAGTAACGCCGCTAGGCGATTGCCCGAAATGGAGCCCTTTACTCGGGACCTTGGCCAATCCATTCAGGGCTCCATCCATGGCCTGGACTTACCAGCCCCGCTCCGTCTAGTACACCCTGCCCTGTATCGAGATGACGGTCCGGCGACCAATAAAAAAAAAAGCTACGGCGCGTGAGCTCAACATCAGGTGTCGAGCAATCCGATTCTGCTGACATGTAGATACGGCGTTAGTCTGCTAGATTTTGCAAACTCCCGATGGTGCTCGCGTATTTTTTTAACAGGGTATGTCCTTGTGGCTTAAAACGAAGCTCTTCTGGGTTTTAGTTCCTCTTCCCACACTTTACCCTCTACAACTACTATACATCGCCTCGATACGGCTCCTTCAGACTCTAGTAGCACTTGATTATTATCATCGACCTGACCATCTCCTTCTTTAACTTGTTCCATCCTCCACATAACCATCCCACGCCACAACTTCAAAATGTCCCTCTTCCAACCAGCCCCCGAGCCCGTTTCCGAACTCGCCCGCTACCGCATCCTCTCCTCCACAGCCGGCATCCGCGTCTCCCCCTTCCAGCTCGGCGCCATGTCCATCGGCGACGCCTGGTCCAGCGTGATGGGCGGCATGACCAAGGAGCAAGCATTCACGCTCCTAGACGCCTACTTCGAGGCCGGAGGCAACTTCATCGATACCGCCAATGACTACCAATGCGGCCAGTCGGAGACCTGGCTCGGGGAGTGGATGGCTGCCCGGCGGAACCGCGAGCAGGTCGTCATCGCGACTAAGTTCACAAATGCGTATACTGCACCTATCCTAGGGAATACCGGGCGGG
This sequence comes from Aspergillus carlsbadensis, assembly GCA_025688815.1. Lineage (NCBI taxonomy): Eukaryota > Fungi > Ascomycota > Eurotiomycetes > Eurotiales > Aspergillaceae > Aspergillus > Aspergillus carlsbadensis. Next base: position 44,246 of record MU628258.1, read on the forward strand.
CAGTGAACCACGGCGGGAACCATAAGCGGAGTCTGCATGTTAGTCTGCACGACTCGCTGAAGAAGCTGCAGACAGCCTGGATTGATATCCTGTACCTGCACTGGTGGGACCATACCACATCCATTGAAGAAATCATGGATTCCCTGCACAACCTCCTGCAGCAGGGTAGAGTCCTCTACCTAGGGATATCTGACACCCCAGCCTGGATTGTTAGCGCAGCGAATACGTACGCGCGCGACCACGGGAAGACGCCCTTCTCCATCTACCAGGGCCGCTGGAATGTCCTTCTCCGCGACTTTGAGCGCGATATCCTGCCGATGGCGCGGCATTTTGGGATGGCGCTGGCGCCGTGGGATGTACTTGTGGTGGGAAGTTCCAGACGCGCAAGGCGATTGCAGAGAGGCAGGAGCGCGGCGAGTCGCTGCGGAGTACATTTGGGTCTGAGCAGTCTGAGGATGAAGTGCGGATGAGTGAGGCGCTTGCGAAGGTTTCTGCGGAACATGAGGTTGAGTCTGTGACGGCCATTGCGTTGGCGTATGTGATGAGCAAGGCGCCGAATGTGTTTCCGCTGGTTGGGGGGAGGAAAGTCGAGCATCTACAGGATAATATTGCTGCGTTGAAGATTCGGTTGACGACCGAGAAGATCAGCTATCTGGAGAGCGTGAGGCCGTTTGATATCGGCTTTCCAGGAAACATGATTGGCGAGGATCCGAAAGTGTCTGGCAAGACGCCCCTGCTGCTCGCGCCGACGGCGAGCTTTGCGTTTGTCCAGTCGCCGCGGGCCATTGGCTACGAAGGGGGAGATGTTGTCAGTCACCAGTAGCATATTTTCTAGTAGTATCACAACTTGTGAAATGCCATCTCCTGTCAAATGCTTTTACGAAATAGAGCCCAAAGTACCTCGTAGCCGGCTCTGGTCTCCGAGGCCTATGTCCAAATATATCACCTCTCTAGACCTAAACAACAAGGAACATGCTACTATCCAATATCTGTCGGGAAGACGCAAAGGGCCGCTAGTCAATCTCCTAAAGAACCTCATCTCTAGCCCTGAACCTTTTCCCTAAAGCAACCACCCTCTTCCCTCTGCTGCATGGCTTACGGGAGACATTCACTAGAGCTTTAATTTATCGTATTCCTTGGTGACGGTGACCTCAGTACACCACTACTTAGTACTTGGAATTGTATATCCCCCTACCTATACATTGTATAGTAGTCCTATAATTGTCGCCACAGTGGCTCCCGACCCGGACCCACGGTTCACTCCTGCGCTAATGCACTGATGACGCTTCATTAACCAATCAAGATCTTCAGCCATGAAGGAGTGACCGACACGGAGATAATCACCTTCGCCTTCCGTATCCCCGTCGCAGCTGTCCAGATCCCAAAAACTAAGGTATCCGTCAACCCGTGAGCTGGAGTAGTTATTTTCGAGAATCAAATCACCAAGCGAGAAGAAACAGGACATGGCATCCCTCGCAGCCGTACGGGAGAATAACGCCGGCATCAGCCGTCTCTACGGCTCAGGCCTGGTTGCGGTCTTTGGTAAGTTTCTCCATATACATGTCCGTCCCTTAACAGCTTTACTAAATATTCCAGTCGGTGGAACAAGCGGAATAGGCGAGTCGACGGCGCGCGCATTCATCCGGAACACAGATGCCTCGCGTGCGTACCTCGTCGGGCGGGACGAGGCGCGGGCAAAGGGGATTATCGAGGAACTGCGACAATTGAAACCGGATTCGCAGGTTACCTTTATCAAGTCTGATGTGTTCTGATGTGTCTTTGCTGCGCGGGGTGGATAGTGCGTGCAGTGCGATTCAGGAGAAGGAAAAGAGAGTGAATATACTCTTCCTCAGTCCAGGAACAGGCTCGATGAACGGGCGTGATGGTATGATATCCTCACCACGGCGAAAGTCATTGCTCTGGTACTAAAACTGCCTTTTCAGAAACCGACGAAGGCCTCGACAAGAAGCTCAACCTCCACTACTACTCCCGCATGCGCTTCGTATCGAACCTCCTCCCACAACTCAGCAAAGCCGCCAACGCAAACCAATCCACAAGCGACCAAGACACCAACAAGCCCCATCTCTCCCGCGTAATCTCCGTCCTCGAAGCCGGCGGCGAAGCCCCCCTGCAGCTCAACGATCTCTCCCTAAAAACCCACTGGACGCTCCGCAACTGCGCCAAACACGCCATCACCATGAACTCCGTCGCGATGGAGCACCTCGCCTCGATGCACCCGCAGACCTCATTCATCCATACATTCCCCGGCGTCGTCCGGACCCGTCTTGCTCGCGACCTCGGCACGACGGCCAAGTTCGCCATCAGCGCGCTGATGGTTCTCGCCAAACCGTGGGAGACCCCCTTTGAGGAGAGCGGGGAGAGACACCTGTTTGCCGCGACGAGTACGCGGTTCCCTGCGCGGGTGGATAGGGATAGGTACCGTGGAGTTGCGGAAGGTTCAGATGGGGGTGTTGGCAGTGGGTTTTATCGGTTGGCTTCGGATGGGTCAACGTATAAGCCGAGCAGGATCCTGGAGCGGTATCGGGCGGAGGGAGTCAGGGGCATGATTTGGGACCATACCCTCAATGTCTTTGCGCGGGTGCGTGGTGGGCAGGGGGGTGAGGTATGAAGGCCGTGGATGCTTCTTTTATTTCTCTATTGTTTGTACCATCGGGCCCGAGGACGTGGTGAACTATGATACGATGATAAGCTTGCTGATAATACCTGCTGCTGCATATTGTATACCGGTGTGTATATTTGCCCGGAGTGCTGTTGACTTTGTATAGCCAAGTCTGGGACCTAATTGTTGGTAAGCTATATAACAACATTGTCCCCAGGACCGCGCGTGACTTCCACAAGCTTGCTACGGGCCAACATGGCTATAGCTACAGGAACTCCAAGTTCCATCGCATTTGTACCCAAGTTCATGCTGCAGGGTGGTGACTTCACCAGGGGGGATGTAAGGCTGCCACAACACAATTCCGAAAACTCCGTCGAGCTATCTACCTAGAGGGTACATAGCTAGATTGCAAGAATATTAACTAACGATACCGACTCATGCATAATAGGGATCTGGTGGCAAGTCGATATATGGCCTGGTATTTGACGACAAGAACTTTATCCTCAAGCATGGCCAGCGTGGGGCTGAACATGAATGGCTCACAGTTCCACATTGCTATGAGTCTGTCCCGCCACCCGCTGCCCAGCAGGCGCACTATGCACATTCTATGCTGTTACAGTCAAACAATCACTAATATGCGTGTGACGTTAATTAGACTCCTATGACACCCTGGCTTGATGGGAAGCACGTCGTCTTTGGTGAGGTTGTGAGCGACATCCAGGTCGTTCGGGACCTAGAGAAGCTGGGCAACCCCAGTGGGAACCCGGAGCATCAGGTTGTTATCAGCAATTGTGGCACATTATGAGCTGCGATTGCTGTCTAGTCTATGGAACGGCATTAGGCTGCGGCCGACCAGAGCTAGCAGGTTCATGGTTGGGATATCATTGTCGTCTTGCCGAAAGTGATATTGCGCTATAACTGTTATTTCCGCTGGGGCGCTGATGCATATCACTTCTTTGCCAAGCTAGATAATATATTGAAGGTGCCATAAATTATCAAATATCATTATCTGCCATGTATCTGCCGAGCAGCCTATTGCCTCAAGTGCCAGGACAGCTATCACGTATGTATCTCGTAGTTACTCAGTTGTCTCGGTGTTAAGAGCCTATAATCGTTTAAGCGGGATAAATTAAAACACCCATAGCCTGGAACTTATCAAGCCACCTCCATGCCCCATCCAGCTCTTATTCTAGCAATGCATTAATCTATTCCCAAAATACTTTTAGGGCCTGCTTAGCACCATATATGGATTGCCACCAGATCTTGATTAAGAGAGTACAAAGATGTAAAAGGATAGCCACGTGGTGCTATGGATTTATTGTCTCTATACTAGTAATATAAATGGGCTAGATACTAGACTTGAATAAGGGGTTTAATCATAGGATTAGGGATATACAGCTTAGGATATCCTAGACAAGTTTATCTAGTTGCGTAGGCCTGTATATATAGGTATAGTTGTTATTAGGTATAATTTAAGAGACCCACAGAGTTTGCATCCTCACCTACCACAAATTCGTTCAATCAGTCTCGTCTGCCTGGGAATTAATCACCTGGATGACCTCGCGTAAGATGGCCAGCAGGGGTCCCTGGAGTTTGGTCTCCGGCGCAGTGGCTACGGCCCATAGATCTGGGATCTGCATGCACCTTTCGATCTGACATGCATGAACCGCATGACGAATTTCAATGTGCTCCGCGGGTAAGCACGGCCCTGGTGTAATCAGGAGTATATTAGCCGAGCGTTCTGGTTCGTTACCGCGCCGTCTATATGCGCGTAAGCAGAGTCAATCGATTTCCCCAAGCAACGTATAGATCGTTCCACAGCAGATGAGTGTCTCCTGACGTAGGATTGCATGGCTCAAGGGGTTCAGGGTCTTTTCAGGCGAGGAACCAGTGGGGTCTTCATGGTGATCCCGCTGACGGTCAAGCTGTTACAGCAGCTGAACTCGCCCGTCGTTGCAGCGCAGCAGACCGGTGACCCCCTTCATCTGGCTCTCGGCCATCCAGTGAATATAAAAAGAACCATAATCACCTCGATCATCCCCGGCTGAAAGCTCGTCAGTGGATATAGCTAGCTAGCGCTAAGCATCTATCCGCGAATTCAGCCAGCTGCCCCTGCCCCTGCACAATGCTCTCCTACCTCATCTCACTTGTCCTGCTCCCCCTCCTGGCTGCAGCCATAGGCCCGCCAACTTGCGTTGGTAGACCGCTGGCCTGCGCACTCCAGATCAACGTGGGATTCAATCCACCCGTCTCCTCCCGCCGTGCCGACTGCTCCCGCTACCAGCGAACCACCATAACTCCGGCCCCGACGTAAGCCCATCCACACCATCTCTCTGTATGGATGTTGTCGGTCGAACGCACCACCACTGCAGAACCCTAACCACAACTGTCGCCACCGAGACTATAACCGTCACCGTCACCGGTGTCCAAGGGCCCGCCGACAGGCGAAGCATAGACCCGCAGAACGACCGTCTTGCCCGGCGCCAAACACCTGCAATCCCAACCTACCTGCACCCGCCTTGCAATCAGCCAGGCGTCTACGCCTCGGCCTGCGCCTGCATCGGCATCCCACCGAGCACAACAACCTACATCTCCGTAACAGCAACAACAACGACAACCGTGACCGTGCCCCCAACCCCCACAACATTCAGCTGCCAACCGCCTGGAGGCACCTGCCCGATCTACAACTCGGCGACGTGTGGGCTGGGCCAGTTCAACTTATGTTCATGCACACAGGATGCGGACGGCGAGTTGTTCTGTGCTGTTGCATGGACGTGCCAGAATATGGTTCTATGCACGGTGAATGCCGACTGCGCGCAGGGTGAGCGCTGCCATTCGCTTAACTGCTGTCCGTCCGCTGGTGGGAGGGGTGTTTGTGTGGTTGAGACGGACGAGGAGAACTGTAACCCGGCCCCTGCGACGTTGAAGATAAGGGGTGCCGGCCCGATTTTGGGAGTGGGGGCTGCGGATGCCTGGCCGTTTGGAGAGAGGGTGGAGTAAGTCGGCCGGTTTGGAGGTAGGTTAATGGGTGAGCGAGTTGGCGGGCAAGAGACTTTCTTCTCCAAGCACTGCGTTAATCTTTATGACTGACACAGCCTCATCACATATCTGATATATATTTTGCTTGCCTTTGGGTGTTTTAGTCTTTCGGTCTTTCGGTCTTTCCCTGCCGCTGTAAGTTCACATGGCTTAGTTAACATGACATGAAATGCAACTTGTCCACCTTCCCATGTTCTATAAGTGAAACCAATACAGGAGCGTCGCAACTTCCGTGTCCAATCTGTCCCGTCATTTTATCGTAGCGGGCAACGCTGGGGTCTAATTACATATAGTAGCCATTTTATTGTGGTAGGTGGTGGGTCCGTGGTTCCCGCAACCACTGGGAGTATCCATATGACTGCCCTGTTCTTGGTATTAAATGTTTCTATATGGCCTTCTTTATGTGAAAGAGCTTGGTAACCCGATATTTTGGAGTATAAAGTCGGAATACATACTAAAGAGGTCCAACGCTTTGATCTGAAGATTCTCTAAGGATTCTTGTAAAGCTTGCATTCCCTCAATATTAACAAAATTGAGGTACAACAAAGGATACGGGTTACGAACTCTTGAAACCATGGGTTTCTGTCTTAGAACCCGCCTACTACAAAAGCTGCCGTGTGAACTGTGATTTACTCAGGCTTGCACTTGTGGTCTGGGTAAGGCCAGAGCACTGCGCACTCGATCTGCCACTAACTCCACAGAGGGAAATGCAGCATATCTCTAGTCCACCATGAGCACTCGCGGGAGATTCAATATGATCAGATGTGGTGACGTTTCTCCTTTTTTGGGTGCTACGTCGGGAGTTGGATTACACTCAGTACTTGATTTCCCCTGAGATGTTGACACGGTATATGTCATCAACAGCAACCACTGGCTGCAGCTCACTGTGCTGATTAAGGAATAGGCATAGCATCCTAAAAAAAAGCCCCTTCTATTTAATCTTTCTTATAGTCCATCCACAGAATGAGCATGGACTGCAAGAGGGGTTGAGTTTTGATGTATAACTGAGGCATGCAAGATCTTGGCTGGACAGTCGAGACACATGCAATAACACAGCGCAGACTATTGGCCTCTAGAGCGTTTAGTGCTGTCCACCCCTGCAGCATTCGACACACGCTGCGCTCCCATGGCCACTGGGCTATGCACAGGTATAGAGTACTCTTATTCACACATGGATCTAAGACGTACTCCTCTTCAGGACTCTCCAGAGATGGCCATACCCCCTAGTTATGGAAGGGACATGACCTCTTCGCTTGTCAACCGCCCCCGTAGCATCCCTGCCTGGGATGAGCCAGATCCAAGCACTGCTGCCACACACTGATTAACGGGTATTACCCAGGTGGAGCCACAGGGATCTATTATCTAGTAGACTACTACTAGCGCTCCCAAGGAACACCTAACCCTAATAGTTCATTCCCCTGCATGTCATCCATAGACACGTTGCATTTAACAAAGCTGATGACTTGACTATTACAGAAAAAGCAGCACCTGTAGAACCAAGAAGCTTAATACTGGTTCTATAAGAAATAAGAATAGTAAGAAAAGGTGCTACCAAACTAGATATTAGATCTTAAGGTAAAGTTCAATATCCTCCATGAAAGCTTAAACTATGAATTAGGAGAAACTAAATTCCCTACACGTGAGAAGAGGGAATTTGTAATAGATGTCTGAATTAGGCAAGGCACGTGAGCTACAACCAAAAAGGCTATCACTGCTGAGCTTGCTCAGCCAGGCCCTAATTCACGCAAAGGGTCAGTCAGTCTGCCACATCCACTGTGATAGAATTAGAGGTAGAGGTGCAGGTTCTATAAAAACAGGAACAGATGCTTTTGCGACTGTTGTGCCAGTAGAAGGGGGGTCTTTTGGAGTCTTTCCTTTCACAAGCAGCAAATGTGCCATCCTCGTCTTCATCTCCTAGCCCAGTGCAGAAGGAGTCCACTACCATGGGAGCACCTTAAAAGGCGGCGGGCTCAGTGTTATCAACAAATAGCAATAAGACCCCATAGTGATTCAGGTTCTATGTGGATGGGAATGCTCCTAAGCCCTTCGAGCATCACTTATCCCTCTTCCAGAATAACCTGCAAAAATTATTTCACATGGATTACAGACGGGTATTAAGCACTAGCTTAATGGGCTTCGAATCTAATGGAGGATGAGTTTTGGATTTACTGTTGTTCATTTGCCTCACTTTGCTCCTGGGGAAGATGTTTCCAAGCCGCACTAAACAATTTATCATTGGGTAGCAGAACAGCAATGCACCACTATATATCTGGTGGCGATTGTGGCTCTGATGGCAATGAGCGAGTTTGACTGGTGCTAAAAATGGTTGATTCTAAACAAGAAGAAAAACACATTGGTTTACATTCATTATCAAAACAGCCTTGTTTATCCCAATGTCCTTTTCATCAGTCCACAGAACAAACACACTCAGAGAATAGACCCCAGAGCAATACAGGGCAGCGATCCGCCTCCACTCTTATCACAGCACGCAATGTTCTGCTTACACTGCTGATTCAGAATATCTTCAACGCCGATGACTGCCAGAGGTTAGCCAAGTACCCGATGTGTGTGTGTGTGTGTGTGTGTGGACAGGCGGGAGCGCCAGGCATACCGGGAATATCGAGCTTCGAGCACTCGGTGAAGATTCCCAACCCCTCAGCGGCAGATCCTGCTCCGAGCAGGTTGGTCAACGCTCCGCCGATCGCGGTGGTATCGCCGCCGTATTTTACCTTGTTGCAGCAGGACAGTTGCGCTTGAGTGCCGCACTTGGAGCTACCTTGCTGCACAGTCATCGAGCTGGGAACGGTAAACTTGGGTGCATCGGCCTCATTGCATGGCAGGGCCTGCACTGCAGAGAAGAGGAGAATGTAGAAACTTGAGTGAAACTTCATAATGTGGTTTTCTTGTATAGGGTTGGTGAAACTGGTGGTGGAATTAGTAGCGGGTAGAATAAAGAGGAAAAAATCCACCTAGGGATATGACTTGAAGGTGGTGGTCTTATATGATTTTGATCCACCATTAAGAAACAAAACAATCTGCTAACATTGTTTATGTGCCGGATATTATATCCGGCGGCTAGTTGTAGATAATGGCTGAATGCTTGTACCACATATCTACCCCTTGCATTGTCTGCCTAGATTCCACCAACAACCCCAGGCAAGATAAGCACACCATTCGCCTTGCCATGGCCCTCAAGGTTCACTTGTGGGAAGCCTACAGGGCTAGGTGACCTGTTTATAATGCGACTCGCTATAATATAATAGAAATACCAACGCGGGGGACTAGAACGGAAGACAAATCCATTGTTGACAGGAGCACGCGGGCGAATTCCGCTACTGTCAACCAGAGCTGGTGGGAGACGGTCAGAAATTACAATGACCCGCAACAGGTCGCTCCAGTTCATCAATTGGAGGACTAATTAACCAGTTTCCACCTAGTTGCCACCATAAAAGGTATTCGGTATTCCTAGCATTAACCCCGCCTCGGCACTCGGTACCTGGATGACTCCATACGTAAACAAGATTAGCTCCTTAGAGTGCCGAGACGAGCGTTTCCTGTCCCCTGATTCATCTCCCAGCATGCCCAAGACCTCTACGGTCTGTACCAAGTACCGGCATCGACCCAGATGGAACGGATGTAGCTGGGGCTGGCTGCTCCCGAGGCAGTGATATAATGTAACTAGTCCAGCTCTTGCTTTTGCCCTTGCCCAGTCCACAAGTGGCT
>MU628258.1:53637-129258 GCA_025688815.1 Aspergillus carlsbadensis
AAAAAAAAACAGCCACTAACGCAAAGCCGGCTCTATCCCTCCAGCGAGGCCCCCGCACTAACAACATCCGACATGCCAGACATGTTGGCCATATCCATAAACTCGAACCCATCGCTCTCGATCCATTGCGCCCACATATGCGACATGGGCGCAATCGACCCCGCCGGAAGGTCATCGCGAGGAACATACGCATGCCCTCGATACCGCGCCTCCCCGAGGTGGAGACTAAGCGACTCGGGGAACGGGAATAGACCCTTTAGGTTGAGGTTGAACGGATGCTGCAGATTGCCGTAGTCCCGGTGGGGGATGGCGCTCGGACTGGCCTCGACATCATGAGCAGGCAGCCGGGCTTGCTCCACGGCGCTCTGCAGCGTGCGGATCTTGCTAAGCACCATGTCCGCGCCTCCGTACTTCCCTCGCATGTGTTCCATCACGGAGCAGAGTATTTCGATTGCCTCGTGGCGTGCCGTGGCTCCTTCTCTGTCCTCTGGTCGGTAGTATATCTGCGGCAAGGCGGCGGCCATGCTGACGAACCCGGTGAGTGGCAAGAGGAACCGCGTGTGCTCGCGGAGGAGGATCTCCTCGAAGAGCCGGGCCATGCACGAGGAGGAGATCAGTGAGACGAGCGACGTGTTGTGCTGGGCGGTCACCTCGCCCTGCAACAGCTCGAGCAGTATTATGCACGCAAAGTACTGGATGTGGAGGTCGGATACAGGGTGGGAGAACCGTTGCCGCGTGCCGGAGGACGAATACAGACGCAGTTCAGCTGGGAGCTCCCGGATCCAAATCTCGAGGGCGCCCTGGATCCCGGTTAGCACCTCGATTGATATGTCTTGTTTCTCCAGGTGCAGCTCTGCAATGTGTCCCATGATGTCGCATAGCCTGGTCTCGTAAATGAAGACACGGGCTTGCACTCCCGGCTCATCAAAGTCGCTCAGGCATGGAAGGTTGGCGTCGACATAGACAGACCGCAGCAGGGGAGGCCGGCCCCAGCATGCGACCTGGAATTTGTCTGCATTCTACCGGGTATATTTTAGTCAGTCAAGGTGGGCGCTCGGCCGGCGGCGACAGGAGCCACCAGATGGAGGGCACTAACATGTAATTGCCAGAAGATCCTGCGAAGACAGCCGGAGCGCGGCTTGCTCGCGTAGGTGGACTCCCTGTGCAGGCCCATCTGCACGGCCAGGCGGATGGAGACCCCCGTCCAATACCAGGGCCCATCCATACATATTGTGTCTGGCCTCTGGGCACTCCAGCAGGACATGAGGCAGACGGCCTTGAGTGTGATTACCGGGTCGGCCTCGTAGTTGAGAAAAATGAGCGTCTTCACTTTCTCGTAGAGACCGTACGAGAGATGCATATGCTCGGCGCCATGTCGCATCAGGTTCCCAACCAGGCAGACAGCCTGCTGCAGCAGGATCGACGGGTCGGCAACGCTCAGCTCCCCAGGGTCAACAACGGGATAGTGATGGAACAGGTGCTCAAAGTAGAGATCCGTCAACGCCGAGCGCAGAGCAGGCGCAACGAGGGTTGTAGCGCCCGTCGCGGAGATGACAACATGCCTTACGCTGGGGGACAACCACGGCGCGCTCGGGGGCGCCGGTAGGTCTGGGCTTCCATCACAAGCCAGGACCGAGTGCTGCGCAATGAAGCCGGATTGCGGACTAGACTGCTCCACTGTGATGCTGCGATTAGAGGCCGGGCCAGTCGGTGTGTCTCTTTCCGTCTGAATCGCGAGGTCCTGTCTCACTCTCTGGCGTCGATTGATGCGCTTCCTTGGATCGTCATGTTAGCCTCGGTCATTAGACGGGTGGGAGACACGTAAGAAATCAGAGGACTCACACGCAGCGGTGATCGAATCGTCGACAGTTACTGCAAATACCTGGAAGACGCTCGTCGAGGTCGCATTTTACCTACAACTGTTCAACACACTTGCCTTCCAGTGGGCCGATATCGCGGCCTTACACTCCTACCTTGCGATCGTGGCAGGCTGTGCAGACAGTGCGCGCCCGGTCTCGAAGAACCGCGGATGTCATGGTGCAGCAGCAGCAGCAGAGATGTGGAACAGGATGAAAGGCCGACGAGGAACCGACGGCCGAGCGCCGCGCAATTTATACTACAGCCCTGCGTCTGCCGGGTCGACCCCGCAGTTTTCTTCCCCATCGTCCTCGCGGTTCACGGATTATGGATGGTTAGTTGTCCCGAGCCCGACTGCCGGCTGGGCCCACCATCGAACCCTACTGGGAGCATGGGGTACGCCTCGGCTCACACGTATAACAAGGCAGAGGACGCTCCATTCCACGACACACCAGCCAGCCACTTCACCTTCCAAGCTCTGTTTCACAATTAACCCGCTATACTCACTCATAATGACCACCCACCCAATCCACGGCGCGTGGACCCTCGTCTCCTTCGACCTCCATCTCGCCGCAGACCCTACCTCCGCACCAATCCTCCAACCCCTCGGACCAGACCCGCTCGGATCGATCCTCTTCTCCCCAACGGGCTACATGTCCTGCACCCTGACGTCCCGCGACGCTGCAGCCCCGCTCGAGTCACCGTCCTGGGTGCTGGCAGACGACGAAGAGATCCTCCGTGCTGCGCGCCGCCTGACGACGTACTGCGGGTACTACGATTTCTTTGAAGAAGGGGGTGAGAAGAGGCTGTCTACGCACGTCGATATCGCGCTCGATCCGAACTGGATTGGGAAGCCGCAGGTGCGAAGGTGGGAGGTTCTAGAGCAGGGTGGGAAGACGGTTCTTGTTCTTCGGCCGGTGCAGGAGTTGCTTCTTCCGGTGTGTGAGTCCTGTAGATGTACGAGGATATTGAGCTAATGTCGTTTTCTTTTTTGTAGGACGGCACTAAGACGTTGGGGAGGCTGGTTTGGGAGCGGAGCACGAGGCGCGAGCGAGCGGGTCGGATCTAGACTACTGGTGGCTGGGTTAGTCGAGGCTGGTAATGAATGTAGAAGAGAATGTTGCGAATTGAAACTACTAGTACCTCGATAGCAATACGAATGAGAATACCTGTGTGGCTGTTTCGTTGATTGGGAGACTCTGGCAGAGCAATACATTGTTGGATCAGGGCCCCATGGCGCCTTCCTTAACAGTCGATAATATTTAGGCAGATGCTTCGATCACAGTCCCACTGGAGGCAACTGTCTACGAGGACAAACATGATCAGAATTTACTCCGTCCCTGAGCAATAGTACCACCAAAGTCCTTCAGAAACCTCCACCTGCACTGCGCAACCCACCCCTCGCGCACAAACTCATTCGCAGCCTCCAGGAAGAAACCCACCACCCCGCGAAGATGCATGTCGTGCGCAATAACCACAAGCACGTTAGGATCCCCATCCGCCTCTTGCACCTTGAGAATCGTTTCCTCTGCCACCTCGGGATCGCACAGGGTGATCCCCGGCCTAGCCTGGCCATAGAACGGTTTCCCTCTGTCTCCCTCGCGGAGGAGATGCTCGAATATAGCGCCTGGACAAGGCGCATCAGCCGCGACACTTACATTACCATCCACTCCGACGAGTGGATTCGGGTGAATGCTATCTGGTAGAGGCAGATACCTCGAGGGCCGCAGTTCAGCGGAATGATGACAGCAGTCGCCGCCCATGAAGATGAACGAGGGCGGGGAGGCAGTCACTTGCGCGAGGGCACAGATATGGCCCACGGTGTGTCCGGGAGCGTCAAGAAGGTAGAAACTGCCGTCTCCAAAGTAGTCCACGGCGTCGAACGGGCCGATGCGCAGCTTGTCAGCGGCGAAATCGAGTTCGCGCAGCTCACGGCCTGCGTAGTCGCTCTCGAGAATGGGCGAGCCCTCGTTCGAGGGATATCCCGGCAGGAAGGTATCCTTGAACCCAGGTCCGACGATCAACGCAGTCGAGGGGTCAAACGTTGACGGATCCCCGGTGTGGTCGTAATGCCAATGGCTCCAGATGATAGCTTCGACGGATTTAGGATCCACGCCGTGCTCTTCGAGCTGCTCGCGGACATTGGATTGAGCGGAGACGTGCCATCCGTTGCGGCGGATGTGCTCGACTACAAGGGGGGCGAGGTTCTCGGGGTCTTTGCGGACGCCCAGGTCGTAGAGCAGGCTGCGGCCTGATGCGTGCTCGATCAGGAAGGCGTAGCTTGGGCAGTCGAGGGTTTCGTGGCCTTTGATTGCCGGTGCTCCCATGTCGAAGGGGACGATTATATGGCTTGTGGTGTCGATGATACGCACTCGTACCGTCGAGGTGGAATGGGGGACTTGGAATTGAGACATGGTGAATCTGTATATCTGGAAGTTTGAAGGCGCGTTGCAGCTTTGTGCGGCATCATTGACAGCGGTTTTTTGAGTCTGAGCCCAGATTCTTTAAGCTGATGACCCCCGCATTTCTGTCGGCACTCGTCGGCCTCTATTTGGGGGCTGATACCGAGGGGAAACCTTAGACTTAGACATAAAACCAGCATAAATAGGGAACTAGCATACGCGAAAGGTGCTTCCACGAACAGACGTGAATTTGCTCCTCCAGATCTAACCCCCTAAATCAATCTCGAACAAATCAGACCCATTTCATCCAACATGTCACAGGTCGCCTTTATCACAGGGTGCGCAAAGGGAATCGGCAAAGCCATCGCGCTGCGACTAGCAACAGACGGCTTCGATGTAGCCGTCAATGATATTGCAAGCCAGGAAGAGTGCCTCGTCCACCTCCGGCACGAGATTGAGAGTCAAGGTATGTCCTCAGTCCATCCTTAGTCTTGCGCGCCTCACTCATCTTCTCGCGAGGTCGGCGATGTGCCATTTTCCTCGGGGATGTTAGTAAGGAAGAGGAAGTCAGCAGAATGCTTGATGGGGCTGTCAACACCCTGGGGCCGATAAATGTGAGTTGTTTATTGAGGTCGTTTCCACATGTCAGACGTCTTATAAAGTCTAGGTCATGGTTGCCAATGCCGGAATTATCCTTGTGAAGCCGCTGCTCGAGATTAATGCTGATGAATGGGACCGAGTCCAAGAGGTGAGTAAATCAGTCTAAAATGCCGACTACAGCGCTTATGAGATCCAGGTCAACCTGCGCGGCGTCTTTCTCTGCTACAAGTACGCTGGTATGTATCGATCCTCCCGTGCACAGCCCTAGAACTGATTATTATCCTAGCGCTCCAAATGATCAAGCAAGGCAATGGCGGGAAGATCATAGGCGCGTGCTCCATCTCCGGCTACAGACCAGTACGTACATACGCCCCTCTACCAACCAGCTATCCAGCTAACAATTGCACATGCCCCGCAAACCCCAGCGTACTCGGTCAGCAAGTGGGCAGTCCGCGGCCTGACCCAGGTGGCAGCGCTCGAGCTGGCCAAGCACAACATCACAGTCAACGCGTACTGCCCGGGCATAGTCAAGACGGAGATGTGGGATACGATTGACAGCACCATTGCCGCTCAGTATGGGGTTCCCCAGAACGTGCCGTTCGAGATGGCCGTCGAGGAGCGGACGGCTTTGAAGAGGGCTCAGGTATGTCTTCTCACCTAGAGACAGAATTATAGGACCGGCCATTGATTGTTCGATCAGACACCGGAGGATGTTGCTGGGCTTGTGAGTTTCCTGGCTGGCAAGGACTCCAATCAGATTACGGGGCAGAGTCTCATTGTGGATGGGGGGATCGTGTTTTCGTAGGCATAGCAGTGCAGAACCGCGCTTTCGGAATAACATCGTTTTTTATCCATGTATAATTCATCGTCCCATGTGATGTAGTTCTACATTCCCCCTTAATGCCCACGGAGAGGGCGTTTGCCGCTGCTCGGTGCTCGGCAGTCGGCTCTAATCGGTACATGCAAGAGAGACCCGTATGGGGAACGAACATACGATATACACAATCCACCATGGACCCGACAATATAAATGAGCCCATTTAGTTTCTTCCAGTGCACTACCCAATCCATCCCGTTCCCAGAGACCAGAGACCAGACCCCAGCAACGATGGCGCAGCCCCGACTCGCGCAGCTAGCGCAGCACCTCCCAGGCACCCCCGCAAAGTACACAATCCGCGAGCAGCCCCTCGGTACAACGCGCCCCCTGCGCATCATCAGCATCGGCGCGGGCGCCAGCGGGATCAACATGGCGCGCACGCTGCGGCTGCACATGACGGACTTTACGCACGTCGTCTACGAGAAGAACCCGAGGGTTGGGGGGACCTGGTTTGAGAACCGGTACCCCGGGTGTAAGTGTGATATCCCCGCGCATAACTATCAGTTCTCGTGGTTTCCGAATCCCGAGTGGAGGAGTTTCTTTGCGCCGGCGGAGGAGATTGAAGAGTATCTCTGCAGGGCGTGTGAAAGTGAGAAGTTGGCGGGGGATATCAAGTTGGAGCATCGGGTTGTGGGTGCGTGGTGGGTGGAGGGGAAGGGGCAGTGGCGGGTTTCTGTGGAGGATCTGAGGAGTGGGACGGTCTTTGAGGATTGGGGGCATTTTCTGCTGGATGGGACGGGGATTTTGAAGTATTCTCCATCCTTTACATGGTCCCGTTCAAAGTTGAGGTAGTTGCTGACTCCTCTACACAGCAACTGGAAATGGCCTGATATCCCAGGTCTTCATGACTTCCAGGGCGAGCTTGTGCACAGCGCAAATTGGCCTGAGAAACTCGAGTATGCGGGGAAGAGGGTTGCTGTTATTGGGAATGGTTCGACGGGGATTCAGATCGTCCCTGCCATCCAGCGAGGTAAGCTCACCTCTCGTCACTGCAAAGTAATATCTAACAGAAGACGAACAGCCGTCGCTGAGCTGGTGCACTTTGTCCGGTCACCGACGTGGGTAGTGCCCCCGAGGCTCCAGGTGCTGGCCACCAGCAAGGCGGGCGAAGTGATCACGCAAGTGGAGATGGACGACGAGGGGAACTTTAGTGCTGAGCAGATCGAGAGTTTCAAAGCCAACCCCGCGTTCTACAAGCGCTTCGTCAAGGCCGTGGAAGAGGAGGTGAATGGGAATTTCCCAATAGTGAGTCCACACCTGCCAGCGTGAGTTGGCGTAGTCCCTCCGGCTTACTGACTTATCATCGATGGCAGACCATGAAGGACAGCGAGTACGCCAACATGGTAAAAAAGGGTGCTGCGGCGTTTATGAGGTCGGAGCTCGAAGACGACGAGCGACTCTGCCGAGTCCTTATTCCCGAATTCCCTGTTGGATGCCGGAGGGTCACGCCCGGAGTGGGCTACCTGTCGTCCTTACGCGCTGCAAACACCCGCGTGGTGACGGACAAGATCCGCCAGGTGATGCCTGAAGGAATTGAGCTCGAGACTGGGGAGATTATCAAGCTTGACATCATCATCTGCGCAACGGGATTCGACGTCTCCTTCTGTCCTCGCTTCCCCATCGTCGGCCGTGCAGGCAATCTGCAGGACATCTGGTCGAAAACCACCCCAGAGGCATACATGTCCTGCGCCGTCCCAGGGCTGCCCAACTACTTCAGTATGAGATCCCCCATCCCGTTCGCTAACGTCTACTGACACCACCACAGTGTTCCTCGGCCCCAGCGCCCCCATCGGCCACGGCAGCGTCTTCACCCTAACCGAGCACATCGCCAAATACATCACGCGCATCCTCCTCAAATGCCAGGAACAGGGTATAAAATCCCTCGCGCCATCCCCGCAGGCCGTGTCCGAGTTCTCCGAGCACATCGCCACATTCATGCCGCGGACATCGTGGGCGGGGGCCTGCCGGTCGTGGTTCAAGGGAGGAACCGAGAATGGACCCGTGACTGCGCTGCATCCGGGGAGCCGGATCCATTTCTTCCACATGCTCGAGCAGTTTCGGGGCGAGGATTGGGAGTTTGGGTATGAGGTGCCCGGTGGGAATCGGTTTGCGTACCTGGGGAATGGGTTTTCGACGAGGGAGTTGGATCCAGCGTGTGATTCGACGTGGTATTTGGGTGAGCCGAATAAGCTGTGATAGGGCTTGGCTGTTGTGATGTTTTCTAGGTTTAATACTCTGTATCCAAAGGTTTATTGTTATGAAGATATCAGCAGAATAGTATAGATATTAAAGCCCTAAATCAGGTCAATTGCACTAATACCTTTTGGCTATGAGTATACCATTCCGTTTTTAACAGCACATTCTAAAAGTAGAAGCGGGGACTTGAAGTAATGCCGAGTTTCGTGTAAGATGCAATGCTAATTAAGCCTAAGGAGCATGTTGAGACAAAATACATCTCGGTGCTATCTTAGTGGCGCGGCTCTTGGACGAAGGGCAACGGAACTGGGTGCTTTCTGTATACTACCTAAGGGCACCTGTGGGCCTTTTCCATTACAGTACCTGGTGAGTGATTAGACATTGGCCGAATGAAAACTACTTTATAAATATTGGTATTCAAGCAGTAGGTTTGTTGGGTTAACCCTGCCTCTACCTCTGCCTCCTCCTATCATTTATCAGCCATCCCAGGCTATCCAGAGTACCTATGTACCTGTGTAGGTACTAAATGTAAAACGGTTCAAGCTCCTCACATCGCCATGGTCAAAGCGTTGTCTGCAATGGAAGCGGACTAAACTGCGGGTGCCTAGGTATGTGCTATCCATCGCCGTGCGTACTAATTGGCGTTTGCGGGATGATTCCAGGTACTAGGTTGCAGCTCAAGATCCATCAATTGTCCCAGACTAATTTTCAAGCAGGGCTGACAGGGGGCCACTGTTCCATCTGGACTCTAAACAACCCGACACCAATCCGGCCTAGAGACTTCATATCATCCAACCCAAAGCCCCAAGCGTCCGCAACACGTTTGTTGGGCTTATAACCTAGGAACGGCCTCGAAGCATTCCACTGTAGGGTGATTTTACCTGTGGACTCCTCTTTATAGAGAAGAAACCCAAGTGTGGGATTGACCATGAAGATGAAGGTCGCCGACTCTAGCTGCGGTATGCGCTGGCCAGCTAGACCGAGTAAAGTAAAGCAGCAGTGCTCTAACTCGGTGTTGAGCACTGAGCGACGGTAGGGAGCCTCTTTGAGGATGCGGAAGCTATCCCAGTCTTCCTGTGATGAGTTGTTCCAGTCCAGGGCTCATTATCTTCAAGCTCTTCCTCTGTTGGGTCGGAGAGCCGGGGCACTAAATTACTACCAAGCTAGGTTATAATATACTTCTTGTAATATCACTAATAGACTACGTAGTATTAAGAGGGATATGAGGCTCCATTGGCTTCTAGACTTTTGCTTCAATATTAAACTTAGTAGTCTTGGACGGCTGCTGATGGCTTTATATATCATGCGTACTTCCTATCTACTTCAATAATTAAATTAATTGGCCTTTGACTCTGGTGTATGCAGAAAAGTTGTCTGCTGGGCTTCGAGTATTAAACCTTCATATAGTATTGGTTGTTGTGTATGTACTTCCACCATGACTAATCTCCGAGGCTCTTTACATATGTACAGTACATAGCTGACGGGAGACGTGAAGCGTGTTTTCCCGTGCAAGCAATTGAAGGAACTTCCAGCCCCTGCAATCCCCACACAATCCACCCCCAATGTTGGCATCATCAAGATCTCGAGCTTTTCTAGCGAGTCGCCTTCCCCGGAGCCCATCATGTCTAAGCCTCCCCCAGCGCACATCGATCTTGGCACCAAAGCCCCTTTTCCATCGGACAACCAGCACAATTTCGAGTCACCCTCTGCTTTCTACGCAACTCACAGGCTTGTCTGGTCGGTCTTACACTATTGAACATGTGCTGCAGGAGGAAGTTTCTCCACCGCGTCAAGTCTATCGTGCCTCGTGAGTAGACGCTGGACTGAACCATGGTTGTTTACACGCTTATACATCCTTGAGGGCCGGTGACGACAGGTTTATACTAAAGTACATACATCCGGTGAACTTTGAGTATCTCGAAGATCTCAACAATCGACTACGTGGCAACGCAAATCATGTCCGCCTTGCTGTGGATAATATCCCTGACAAGTCGATGTTTGTTTTTGAGCACTTCACAGGTCATCTCTTGACCCTTGCCCAGAAGGACCTACCCCTTGCGGTGGTCAAGCGAATCCTCAAAACTGCCCTTACTGGGCTTGCTGAGCTACACGATCAGGATATCGTTTACACAGGTTCTTTTCCTCCCTCTCTCTTAGAAATCAAACAGCCGCTTACTTTTCGTAGATATCAAAGCCGACAACGTGTTCATCAACTGGCAAGACCAGAATGATGAAATCCTGGTTACCGAAGTCCAACTAGGTGATCTCGAAGATGCAGCCCATATCCCCCGGGTCACAACATGGTCGGAAAACAGGCAGGCAACTGGATGTGGAGGAGCCCGGAAGCGCATGCAAGAGGGCCTGTTAACAAGCCTTCGGATATCTTCTCGTTTGCTATTCTTGTAAGTTTCGCATCCGATACTCCCCAAGCGCATTCCTAACTAATTGAATGTTTCGTAGTGCATCTACGCTGTCCACAAGCGCGTCATCTTCGCAGTTGGTAAGAAGAGCTGGAAGAGGGCGTCGATAAACTTGCTGTCGTGATCGAGCGCCAGATCTCCTACTTCGCAGAGCTGGATGACCTCAATGGGTTCTTGAAGCACCTCGGTGACAACCCCTGGACTCACGTGTTCCAAGTGACTCGAGATGGATTCAATAAGGAGACTCCGCGAGCGCCATTCAAGTACTGGGAAGGAGTTGACGATGACTTTAAGGACCTTGTATGTGCCATGACGAGGTTTGATCCGGGGAAACGGATCACGGCGCGGCAGGCGTTGGAGCACAAATGGTTCGAGGGTGTCTGATTGATTTGAAGAGCTGTTTGAAGAAGTTTTCCCATTCGTACTCGCGTGCCGTCAGGGAGGTTTTGTATTTATACTAGCATATCCACAATTGATATAGAAGCTGATTTTCTGCTGCCGTGCTGCGCTTTGCGTGTCTGATTTCAGAACCTACAATGGAGATTAACTTCTTTATCCTATATGCTCGCGGTACTTCGTGCCCTTCCTCTTGGGCTTTCGTAGAGAACGTATTCGAGGTGCTCCTACACTCGATTCTAAAACAGTGACGTGCAAGATCCCTCCGCCCTACCGTTTCCCTGAAGTATATGCTAGTCAATATCCATCGCTATCTGGCCCATTGTGTTCATTAGCCTACACTGCAAATGTGACCTCAATGATCTGATTTGTCGACCGGGTTACAGCGCCGTTATTACTGGCATTTCCGTGGTTCTGTGGCCTGTGTCTGTAGAATTCATGGCCCAAGAAAGCAGATATCAAGAGACTGTAACTCTTCCATTCCTGAGCCAGATATACCCCTCATTGGGCCATGGGTTGAGCCAGACCATTGAACCCTACCGGCCTTTCTGAGAAGATGAGCGATGCTTTGGCATACGGCATGATCTAGGTTGTGAATGTTGTTGGTTATATCTCTTACTAGGAGTCATGCTCCTCCTGTATAACTACTTCAAGCAGGGACTTTCCATTTACTATTTCTGTAAGAACAGCTTCGCTGTTTATCTCAGAGGCTTTCTTCTTGAAATTTTCCGTAGCATGAATAAAAAGGCCAGACTCTACTCGGGACCATACTATGCCCTTTCTTAGGCTTTCTTAGACCTCTATTCTACCCTCCCATATGTGTTTACTGATTAAGAAGCTAAGTAATGAGGATAGTTGCCCGCGTTTTCCTGTTTGTTCTTGGTGGGTGGTTTGGAATGTAGCTTGGTAAATCGTCTACGGTAGGAAGATGTTTATAAAAAGGAAGAGGACAGAAAGGAAACCAGGTGCGGAGTATGTCCACGGGTGATATTCAAGATAGAATGCAACCTCAATTGATATCTGATGGATATATACCGCTTGGCCATTGAGTTTATGTAGCCGCTGCAGTCTGACTGTTCTCGTTCGTATCACTAACCGAGTCTCGCTGGCCCTCCAGGGCATGAGTTATTTTTCGAAATATCCATCTTAAAAGGCTCATGACTAATTGAGTCATGTGGTAGACATGATGACGCCTTGCAAGGTAAACAGTACATTCCATGTTTTGAGTGCGTTGGTATAGAACGCATGCACTCACTAGTAGACTGCTAGTGGGATTAGCAAACCAACGAGGACATCGGTGGCCAAAACCGACTGACAAATCTAACCATCTCAGCTGAGCATAATCAGCAAGCAGGATAGTAAGCAAGCAAGTAAGCAACAATACTCAATTCTTCCGAGCCATGTTTGCCGGACTGTGCAGTATCCGAAGTCGGATGGATCAAGGTCGCTTAGCTAGTAGTAGTGCAGATCGCGCCAGCGGACACCCTCAGCGCGCCACACGCCGTCTCACTCAACACCGCTTAGAATAAGAGGGAAAACGAAAGAAACCGACCAGGAAAAAAGCCCTTGGCACGTCTAAACCCTTGCTCGGAGGTATGCTCGGGTCGCGCAAGAC
This sequence comes from Aspergillus carlsbadensis, assembly GCA_025688815.1. Lineage (NCBI taxonomy): Eukaryota > Fungi > Ascomycota > Eurotiomycetes > Eurotiales > Aspergillaceae > Aspergillus > Aspergillus carlsbadensis. Next base: position 66,000 of record MU628258.1, read on the forward strand.
TCTGACACCCGCTGTCACCAATATCCTCCGATGAATCAGCCCCCGTCGTCCCCGCTCCAGATCCCGAGTCATTCGCGATCGAATCTCGCCGATTTGCATTTTCCGGGGATGGAGGGATGGAGGCGTCTGGGCCTAGCCTCTGACAAAGGAGAATGAAAGGATGAAAGGGAAGAAAGAGAAGGACCCTTGAACTGTCGGTAGGCCGTCCAGACTCCAGACTCTGCATCATCTCTCGGCGTTACCGCTCGCTCTCGCTCGATATTTCCCAAACCTTCGTCTTTGTGCGCTGAAGTGCGGCAGTGCCTAAAGAAAAGTGTCTGGAAGGATTTCCGGGGGGGAATGCGGAGGAAGCCGAATGCGAGTGCGTGGCGATGTGGCACTCCTTAACCTCATCATCAGACGATGGCGTTGCCGCGTTGACGGCAACTTGGACCGATGAACCCTTGACGCTTCGAGACTGACTACCGTGCCTCGGGTGCGGAGCTAGTTTAGTTACAGGATGACCTATAGGCCATCGCAGCTTGCAACCTCCTTTGGGCGCTCGGAATACGGGTTTGTCAGGTTAGTTGGGATGGCGCGATCTTTTCTGTCGTTACAGTTGTTTGGAACTTTTGATGGACGGAGCCAGCGGCGGAGAAGGCTGGGCGGGCGGCAAGAATAGGCGAGGGGTAGGTACGTCTTGCAAACGCCGAGCTCGCTGGTGCCGGTGTTGTTTGCAGGCTTCTTGGCTGGTTACAGGCTGGAACCTGAGTCAGGTTGAGACTTCCTGGGCCAAAAGGAGCCAAGGACGGTGAGGTTCTGCGCGTCCCCCACCCTTGCTGGGTGAGCCACGCCGAGAAGGGTGGTCAATCGCAATATTATATGCGGGCTCGGTCAAGCGGCGTCTGGCCCATGGATGATGGGAGGAACTAGCATGGAAGCGAAGCGGATTGCAGAATTATCCAGCAGTGCGACGATGACACGTCCAACCGATGCCAATGTCTTGCCTTAGTTTGGGGTTAATTATAGGAGGGAAGACCGAGAGCGAGGGTGTCCGATGCGCAAAAAGAAATTATACGAGGAAGAAACCTCTCCCAGTTTCCTTGCGTCGAGAATCCTCCCATTAGTTGGCACCCAGCAGGTGGGCCGACAGCTCAAACTCTTGCCCAAAGATTCGGGGATTGAGAGAGGATATTCTTCCTGTCAACTGGGAATGTGTTGTCCATCTCCCACTCCATTCGCCTCTCTGTGACTGATCTGATCCAGCCTGAAACCCCACTGGGCAAGTCTCAGTGCTGCGATCTAGATTTGTCTGGCGCATCTTGGGTCCATCGCTCGGCGTCTCAAAAGGTTTTCCCGTGCGGAGCAGCTTCTTGCTATTTTTTTCGCTTTGACCTGGGGGAGCCGCGCGACCATTTTTTGAATATATCCCAATGTCTCCCCAGTGGTTCCGTCAACCGAGGCCACCGTTCTTCTCTTTATAAGGCTTGTCCCGCCTGCTGAGACATTGTCTTGAGCCACATCTCTTTTATCAACATTTTACCTGTAATCTACGTCCTTTTTCACCTTTCATATAAAAGTTCCAATGGCGACTCCGCTGGTCGGTACGGCCATCATCACAGGGGGGGATGGGTCGCTTGGCTCAGAAATAGCTGTTGCCATCGCAAAGACACAGCCCTATGTGCATCTCTTACTCCTGGCGCGCGACATCAGATCAGAAAGCGTCAAGCAAGTCAGAGAGCGCGTCCGGTTGATCGGGCCACGGTCCTTTGAAGTCCTCAAAGTAGACCTGGCCAGCTTCAATTCCGTCGTCAGTTTCGCAGAACTTACCGTCGAGCGAGTCCATAACAAAGAAATACCTCCCGTGACTTTATTGATCAACTCCGCCGCCATGTCGTCATACGTCTCGGATCATGTCACACGAGATGGCCACGACCCCGTCTACCAGACAAACTGCATTGCGCCGTTCTTATTGACCGTTAGCTTGCTCGAGGCTTTCCGAGCCGGCGACGGTACGCCGAATGGTGGTGCGAGGGTTATCAACATCGGGTGTTCCTCAATGTCGAAAGGAACCCTCGGATACTTTGAAGACCCAGACTCTGTCAACTTACAGAATGGGGCAGCACTCGGTGCAAAGGAAGGAAACAAGCGATTTGGAAGCAGCAAGTTGATCATGAGTGCGGCCATGTATGCGCTTCGGCGAAGCCTAGTCCTGGTATGATCCACTGCCTTGGTGACTAAGTCCGAGCTGACCGTGCCATATCTAGACCGGAAACTTTTCCCTCAACATATACACACTCGACCCCGGCGGCATGACTGGCGAGAGCCATATGACGACTACAACACCAATATCAGTGCGGATGGCCCACCAAACACGGACGGGGCTTCGACCGGTCCTTCGAGTATTTTCCAAGAGCGCAATGAACAGAGCCAGTGTTCCCGCCAAAGTGATATCGAGAGTCGCATTCCAGCGCGACACGGTGGAGAGCTGGGGTAGAGAGCGATATTATATCTTGGACAGCGAGTACGAGGCCGGATCCGTCATTCCCGCCCTGCGAGACCGCCAGCAGATGGACGCATTGCTCGGGAAGCTGATGCGACAGATTGAGATCGGTGTCAAGGGGATGGGGTCGCCGTCGTCGAGAATATCACGGCTGAGCTCCTGATTGGGTTTGAGAAGACGGCGATCTCCCCATTATTTTGTGTTCCTTGTGCCTTGTTTTTCTGCGGTCTAGATTTCCCTTGCATTCCTCGGAGTTCGTGGCGGTGGCTTCGACCTCGCATCTGACGCTTTGGTGCTGTGTTTCGTCATTCTGTTACTTATTAGCCCTGCAAAGCGATATATAATACTCTGTATAGCCTGTAAATAGAAAATCAGACAGTGCCTTGGAAGAAAAAGAAGCGAACCGTGGGACTGACAGATGGTTACATGGCTGCAAACGGGATGCTGTGCTGCGCCGTCCGCATTTGGAGGTGAAGCGGATCATGTCGACTCCCGATCTTCCGGCCAGTCTGGCCCAGCGTTGGCGATCGTCATCGCTTTCCACGCAATTAGACGATGCGACGTGAAAAAGACACAGTTTTCTTCCTGTCACTCCTTCCGGCTCTCTTTACTACCTCGGGACCCCCTTGACACCTATTCCCTACCTCCCGGACCTCCATTCCTCTCTCGCTCGGCCCCTTGTTTCGTCTTCGTCTGCAATACGAGATCCAAGCCCCCGACACCGTCTGACCTCGCTTTGCGAACTTGAGGGTTCTAATATCTTTGGGGTGGGATAGGGCTACACATGGTGAATTATCTGTAGAGATGAGTAGGCATCACGCCTTTGCAAATGGGTATACGGCCTACCCGCGAGGAGGCCAAGGCACATTTTCCATCTCTCCCCATCGGTAAGTATTACCTCGCCTGCGGAAGCGTGGATTGCGAAAACCGAGTGTCTGACAGTGAGGTCTTGAAAGATTCCAACCACGCTCACAACCTGCCCTGCGACGGCGAAAACAACTCCTCCAACGGCTGTTCCTGATCGGTGGTGTCGCATTCCTCCTCCTTATCCTCATCTTCCCGTCATGGCGAGCCTCTCTTCTCCCCGCGCTCTCACTCGGTCTCCTCTCCTCCTCGGAACACCTACACATACAGACCGTGCGATATTATGACCTCGCCAAAGTCAAGGGCACCTCGAGTGGGTGGGAGCACGAGGAACGGGTACTCATGTGCACCCCTCTCCGCGACGCCGCCTCCCACCTACCGATGTTCTTTTCGCATCTCCGAAACCTCACGTACCCTCACCATCTCATCGATCTTGCTTTCCTCGTATCCGACTCGAAAGATCAGACGAACGAAATGTTGCTGGAAATGCTGGAGGAGCTTCAGCACGATCCGGACCGAGATATGCCGTTCGGAGAGATTTCTGTCATTCAAAAGGATTTCGGACAGCAGGTGAATCAGGACGTGGAAAGCAGGCACGGTTTCGCTGCGCAGGCGGGGCGTAGAAAGCGGATGGCTCAGGCGCGGAATTGGCTGCTCAGCGCGACACTCCGGCCGACGCACAGCTGGGTCTATTGGCGAGACGCCGATGTGCTGACGGCACCGGTGACCATCCTGGAGGACTTGATGAGACACGATAAAGATGTTATTGTACCAAGTGAGTTTCCGGCGAGGTGCAGATCTCGGGCACACTCTAATGTTCTACAGACGTTTGGCGACCATTGCCCGATTGGCTCGGCGGCGAACAGCCATACGACTTGAACTCCTGGCAAGAGTCGGAGACCGCTTTAGCGCTCGCAGACACGTTAGACGAGGACGCAGTCATTGTTGAAGGCTACGCCGAATACGCCACGTGGAGACCTCACTTGGCCTACCTCCGTGACCCGTACGGAGACCCTGACATGGAGATGGAACTGGACGGAGTAGGAGGCGTCAGCATTCTCGCGAAAGCAAAGGTGTTCCGCGCAGGTGTCCACTTCCCGGCCTTTAGTTTCGAGAAGCACGCCGAGACTGAGGGATTTGGCAAGGTAAGTCATCACTCTGGGCAGTCCCTTCACTTTTACTAATTAGAGGTTAGATGGCTAAACGGATGGGATTCTCCGTCGTCGGACTCCCCCATTACACCATCTGGCATCTGTACGAACCTAGCGTCGACGATCTCCGGCACATGGAGGAGATGGAAGAGGAGCGAAAAGCCATCGAGGACGAGGAACACGCACAAACCGAGCGAGAAGAACGCACAGAAGCCTACTTCAAGGATCCAAAAATCGAGTCCGAAATCGACAACGCCTTCGTCCGCGACTCCGTCAACGAAGAGCAGCGCGCAAACCCCAAGACAACGGAGGACGAGAACACGAAGGGCTCTCCAAAAGACTATTCCGGCGCCGCGGCAGACTCAGTTGCGGAGAAGCCGAAGGGCAAGGACAAGACCACGGTTGACGACGATAACGTTCATGATGACAAAAGGTCTCCGCCGCACCCGCAGCCTGAGCCTGCCAGTGGTCAGAAATAGTAGGTCAAGGCTGGCGCTACGGATTAGGTCGTATGTTTGGAATTACGGGACCTTTTAGGCCCGGTGCTGGTCATTGGGCGGTTTATACTTATGTTGAAAGCATGTTGATCTAGCTATGGTTTTCTGTAAATGTATTTGGCGTTTGCTAGAGAGGTGAGGTATGGTTTATCTGGATATGAATATTGCTTGGCTCGGTACGTATACCAATTAAATATAAACTATTGCATCTTCCTTTCTTTCTCAACATCTCTCGTATCTACTGCGGTTCCCTATCACGGTACACTCAGTGCCTCCTAAGATCCGCCGCCTTCTGGTTTGCCTCCTCCTCGGCAGCCTCAGCAGCATGACTCCTCGTAGTCGAACGAGTAATACGAGTACTGCTCCCACCCTCCCGTCTCTCCCCAGCAGAGACCCTCTCATTCGCCTCCCTGATCACCTCCTCCCTTTTCTCTCTTGCCCAGTCACACGCATTCCGGTAAGCCGTTATAGCCTTCTCCCAGCTGTCAATGATCCCCTTCATCGACCAGCTATCGACCGTCGTCATAACATACTCAGTCCCGCCGTGGCGGCCCGCCTGTCGCGGGTAGGTCACGTACAGAGTAAGGGTCCCAGAGTTGGACTTAAAGGTCGAAGACATTGTGTACGCATTACCGTCATACGCGACACCCGCATCGCTGGCACGCCTGCCGTACGCGCGCAGGGCATGCATAGCCCTGGCGCCAAAGGCAGCGTTATAGCAGGCCTGCCTTTCGGCCACTCTGCCGCTCCCGTCGGGCCCCTTGAGCTCGAGAGTGAAGTTTGGGCAGATGGCACTGCGGGCACGTTTGGACGGGCGGATTGTGTCGCTGAGGTCCTCGCATATTTTTCGCTTGAGCGAGTGAGGGGGTGACGCGTAGACTCGGTCTGGTTTGGGCTTCACCAAGCCGTGTCCGACCAATGGTTTGAAATGGTCGAATTGTAGCTCCCTGTGACGCTGTTCGGGGGAGGCGCTATTTGTAGAGTCCAGCCCTTCTATCAGGGGAAGTATATTACATATAACATCCTGTTTGCATAGCGCTCGGGTACGCTCGCTTCGAAACTTGCTGAAGAGCCTCTCGGACTCTGAAGCTGTGAGAGATGGCCGGCCCCGTGCAAGATGTTCTTTGATTTCTTTCAAATTCTTTGGCAGTGCAGGCCATTCACCATGAACATCAGCAACATCAGCAAGGTAGATGCCGGTGGCCATCAATTTATCTTCAAAGTTTTTGTCGTAGGCAGTGCTGCTCTTCCTGGCGCCCTGTCTGCCTCCCCGGTGGACTTTCTTCTTGATTGTCGTTTTGACGGTTTTATGAAGGATCTTCCCGCTAGAGTTTCTTGTTTTGGCGGTGTCCCTACTACTAGAAATCCTCACTGATATCCCATTGCTGGTGAGGGACACCACTGAGATGGTGCGGTCATTGTCACTGCGGGAATTCTCGGTCGAAGTCCGCAATCTATAGACTGGGATGTTGAGGCTTCTGCGCCGATGTCCTCTTCAGTGTGTGTTGGAGGTGCTATGGATTGGGCATCACAGGTTGGAGAAAGAGGGTACTACGTTTCTGGAGATCAGTTGGGGTTAAAAGTAAGTCTGGCGAGTAAAGGGCATACATCTCGGATATCGCTTATATCAGGACCCCCAGCCCGTGCGAATCGCTTGAGCTCCTTCAGAGAATATGGGGTGAGACGTGACACGATCTCCGTCGAAGTACCTAGCGGCCTAGAAACCACGTTAGGGCGGTAAAGTCATGTATGGCATATAGAACATCACCGGACCTGAGGGGATGCTTAGGATAATCGCTGGCTGTCTGACGCCGTAGTTCTCTGAGGGCGATCTTGGTAAACCAGACTTGGGGCAAGCTCTTCCAGAAAGTTGGATGTGGTAGGTATGATCCTGAGCCCCGACGAAGCTGTCTGCAACGCAAATGTCTGCAGCTCGCCATGAAAGAAAATTATAATGGTGATGTGAACTGCGTGGGTATGAAGTGGAAGTGTGAGTAGCCTGAAAGCAAATATTTAGAAGTTAAAAATGTCCATTAGTACAGGGTGTTCTGAAGCATTAATATCTAATAAAGGAGAAGATTCGACAAAGGCTAGAAGAGATAGAGAGATCACAACCAGGGCCAGGTGATCAGCTCATCTTTGTTCTTGGGTCGTCTTGGACAAAGCCAACAACCTGGCAATTGGTCCCCAAAGGCGGCGGACACTTTTATCCTTCTTTCAAAAAGACGGTGGACATTTTGGGCCAGCAGGCCCGTTCTTGTTTGCTGTAGTCATAGAGGGCCAAGCAAGGGCTTTGCCGCGGTGCTTCGTCGAGCTTCCATTCAAATTCACTGAGGACTGAGGAGTGAGGACGTGAAGGTTCAAGAAGTTCTTCTGGGCCGGTCGTCGATCTCACGTGAGTGGGGAGGCAGGGTGGAGGAAGCTCTGTCCCTGACTCTCCAATGGTCCATAGATCAAGGAGCGGTCCGTGCGGTGAAAGTCTCCGTTGCACGCGTCTCCGAAGCCTGGCCGATCGCCGAGATCCCAATCCTGTCAAGTCCTCCATCCATTGTCACTATCACTCATATCTAGCGGCTTTCTAGAGGTATCGGGCTCTGAAAGGAGGAAAGGGACAGAATAATGTCGACCCAATCCGCGCCCAGTATCCTCTTTACGCACCGCTCCCAGCAGCGCGGATTCCGACTTCTCGAGCTTCCACCGGACCTAGCTGAGCTTCTGGTGTCGGATAATCCTCCTACGTACGTTGCTTGGCTACTCAATTGATTCCGCTAATGCAAAGTCGGAGCGAACAGCCTCGAACTCAAGTCGCCAACCCAATCCCAAAACACACCCGCCTCCGCATCCACAACACCAGTCCCCGAATACGTAAACCTCTGCACACCGAGCAAGACATACTCAATCCGGCAAGTCCAGTCGTCGAACTCGCTGCATATCCTCTCGCCTAGTACTGGCGGCGCGGTCCGGAAACATGATCTGAGTATTGTGGGCGAGGGGGTAGAGGGGGAGGAGGAGCAGGAAGACGTCGATATGGATCGGAACCTTAATATCCAGGGGACAGTCACGTCGATTGCGAAGTGCGGGTCGACGTTGGAGCTGCATACGCCGCCTGAGGGGTTCTCGGCTACGGTGTTGCTGAGTGCTGCCGTGAGGGTTTTTGGGGAAGAAGTGGAGTTGGATTGGGACGGGAATGGAGATGCGGATATGCAGGGCGACGAAGACGGAATTACAGGGAGGATTCTTGATGAATTATTCGCTGATATCCCCGTGTCAAGGGCTCAATGTGAGAGTGGCTGGGCGGCGATGTGCGGGTTTGTGATTTCTCCACGTGTTGGCACATCGTTAGCTTCGCCAGTGTCATCTCACTGCTGGCGCCCCTCCGCGGCGAAGAAGCTGGAAGTGTGGAAGATGATTGTTGACGGGGCAGTGCTTCAGGGGATCGATCTGGGGAAGCAGTTTCTTGTGCGGGATTTGTGGAGGTCTGTGCTTGACGATGATGGCAACGAGCCGTTTCCGATGCCATTATTTGAGGCTGTCGTACAAAGGGTTCGGGAGCCCGGTGATGGGGCTGGTGGTGACTTGAAATGTGAGTGTGGATATTTTCGCAGTTTCCGCGACTGAAGTTGTTGAAGTTTTAGCTGACTGATCTAGGGGCGAGCATCGACAAGGATGGCTGTGTTCGATGGGTAGGAGAGCTTTATCTCGAGGCTACGGCTCCCAGTGCTGGGTCTGCTATCGGCGAGAGTGAATTGCTGGATGCTTGGAGAGATCAACTTCCGGAGGCTTGGAGGAGCGATGTCTCCCTGTCGATCCTACCTGTAAGTTATGTATTGGAGCTCACCCTGCGTGCCATTACTGACTGAGACTAGGAAACTTGTTATATGCGTCCCGAGCCGAAAACCATATGCTTTGCTACTGAAGCGGATCGACAAAAGGCAATGAAGAATCTTCCCAACGATAACAGTGCAGCCGCCAAAAAGACAAGGAACTGGCATGAATTGTTCAAGAATCAAAAGAGACAGAAACGATGAGTCAATAAACCCCATGCATGCTCTTAACCTGTGCAGGTTGTCTATGTCTAGTTGACGCGAGATAAACCTTTGATAACCTCAGCACCATGCGTACTTCTCGTTGCAAAACCATTCCACTTGCTCCTCTGGGTTTCCACTCCATCGAAGAGCTGCAATGCTATCCTTTTCGCGGTGAACCACCTCAGCATTCGGGTCTAATAGAGCTACCGCTCTTTGCAGAAGAGGTGTCGGGTTCCAGAATGTGACATGCGCCATATTCCACTCGTGTGCCTCCAGCTGCGCTCGCCTCAAAATTGCCGCCATTGCCTTGACCGTTGCTTCGGTTTCTGCCGGAGACGAGGGCTCATTGTACACCCACCTGAGGATATACAAGGTGTTCTCTTGTGGGGTAGACGCGAAAGTGCGATTCCAGGTACAGTACACTCTAGTATCGTCACTACCAGCTCCCTTGATGGCAGGGATCCCCCTGTCGGAGTGGAGTTTCTGGGCATAGAATTCTTCACGGGCCCAGTGCCATAAGAAGTGGTCAAAATCTGGTGCAATTGCTATCTTAGGGCCAGAGGAATTCTGCGACGAGACCCGCAGAAGCTCCCTCTCCTTTCGGATGACGTCGGGGTTGCAGATAACACGATCAACATCAGCAGGGCTCAATGTCCTTGTCGCCGGCAGCGTGGCCGCCGCAGACGAGTACTCTGCTTTCGAGATGGGAGCGAGTTCGAAATGTGAGGACGCGTGAGGTTTCCATCCGAATTGGGCATAAAACCTCTTCCCAATATCAGAAAACAAGACGCTGAACAGCGGTTTCTCTTTTGCATCGCTTCCAGCTTGCCAAGTATCGATCTTTTTGCTCAATTCCTCCAGCATTCTTTTCGCATACCCCTTGCCTCTAAACTCAGGCCGGCAATAAACGCTTCCGACCCCGTGAGCCGACGCATCTTCCAACTTTCCATTACGAGCCACGATGGCCTTTTTCTTGTATGTTTCACAAGAGCTGAGGATCGTTCGCGCGTTCTCGGGTTGACGGCCATCAACTAAAATCCAGCAGCTCAGGCCTCCCTTGGTCAATCGCTGCTGGAGCAGTGTCTCCTCGCGCGCAATATACGAATCGAGGTCTAAGGGCCCCTTCCATTCGGTGCTGTTCAACTTGATGGACTCGATTCGTTCCTTTGGCGTGGCCTGAGCCAGCACAAGCTCAGGAGAGTCCCCGTGGGGCAAATCGGTTTCGACGTACGCAGCAATCATATTTCAATGAGTTATTTCAGCGGAAGATTTTAGATGTGGGGAGCAGGCAAAATATAGTGCGACGAAGCAGAGCAGCGTCGGGTAAGCAATCGGAAAGACTTTGCAATCAAACTCAAGGCCATGGGCGCATTGAAATAGTTGAATTGAAAAGGTAGACAATGGGGCCCTCGACTATCTAGGACCAGTTTCCATTTGTCACTTCCGATGGCAAGCGATGGCAAGCGACGCCATGTGAGCTGCCATCGTGAGAGGTTGTACCTGCTTTTCTAGGCCAATCTGAGCTGACGTCAGATACCTCTTGTCACGTTCTGTACATACGCTGTATCAACAATTATTACCCCACAGACATGTGTAAAACATGCTGTATTTCCGTTTTACCACATACAGTACGCACAATGTGGGGATGACTCGGATCTCTCCAACTCCAGCTTTGGCTTCCGATCGTTTGATGAGGGGCATCGGACTCTTGGCGTCGCTTCAATGAAAGCCACAGATTCGCAGCAGGGTTCACCCAGGGTGATCACAGTGGCGCCTTGATTGTCAGCTAAGACTCTAAGAGAGTTAATTAGCCGCCTGATTGATTGTCAGTTTGTTGAAATTTGAATTACCCTTATCTATCCATACCAAGTGTAGACTCCAGAGCTTTCTTTCGGGGCCAACTGCATTACAACATATTTTCAGAAAAGACAAGAATAGACTGAAAGTAAGCTCGCGGAGAGGATTTATTGAGACCTCTTGTAAGCATCAAATTGGTTGGCCTGCGTCGTCCAACACCTGCTGCAGTTTGCCCTCCTTTATTTGCTCCAGTCCTGCTCTCACGTGGTTTGGGTCACAACACTGGCGCCTCTTTCCTGCATCCTTTGAGCTCCTCAGAGCATGAACAAACCTCGCCTGTCTCTCAGTTCTTCCTCTCTAGATAATGCAACCGAGTTTCTTTTGTTGTTTCTCAGACACAGTCGATTGCTGAGGAAGGCTGGGCTCGCCAGCCCGTCCAGATCTCCAGATCTGCGCGACGGCTCATCCTTGCGACCTCAAACTCAACAACCTCTCGACAAAGGCGTATCTGCTAGCTCCCCATAACTTGAGGCTCCAAGCATTCTGCTTTGGCGACAATAGACCTCTGTTGGCTTTCTGCAGAGAGCCTCGGAGTCGACAGGGCCGAGTCCGTTAACCTTGCAGAACAAGGCTCTTACCCAATGCGCAAACTGAGGCTCTGGTGGCACAACCACTCGAAGTTAGCCTTGTTGCCCCAGACGCTCTTTCATTTTGCGGCGCGCTTTGCCCCTCATTGTTTCCTTCACAGACCCTCTGGTGATGCTGGTCTTTTCTTGTCAATTTAGCAGACAAATCCCTTTTTATCATCAATTTTACCGTACCCAGGCACAACCTAATGGACTCCCCAATTTCCATATCGTCAGGCACAGACTTTGACGATGACTCGGTATTCGGTGACTACGGTTTTGATGTACTAGACCATCCATTCCCGGGGAACACCTACGGTGGAAATGCAGCTGGAAGCTACAGGCCTAAAAAGAAACAACGAGTCCGTGGACCAGACCTCACTGCCATCAACGACGCTCCCAACGCTCTGCTTGCATCCCTTGGACCTAACACTTCACAGCCCGCACAGGACCCGCGGCGACCGGAACAGCCAGCAGCACAGCCGACGGGCGCAACCGACCCATTGCTTGTACAGCTCCTGGAAATCTTTCCGGATATCAGCCATACCTACGTCTTGGAACTGATTGCTCGTCACAAGGCTGCGCTGGTCCAACGAGGGAATCTCCAAGAAGCTGATAGTGTTCAGTTGGCGCTCTCCAGGGATTCTATTTACGAAGAGATCCTCGCACAGAAATCGTACCCTAAACAGGCTGCCGAGGCCTCCAAGAGGAAGCGGGAGGAAGCTGACTCCAGAGAACCTAACTGGCAGAATGATACGCTGCATCAGAGTGAACCCATGGCATATTCCAGGGCAGCGTACGCCTCCCTCGTCTTCACTTTTTTATGGCCAGCAACTAACCCATTACTATAGAGCAGAGATGTTGGCGCAAGAGTTTCCCCTCATCCCCATGACGCACGTCCGGAAAGTTCTCGGCGAGAAAAGACGCGCCTACCATGCTTTCCTAACCTTGCAGGCCGATGATAACCTTGAGCAGAACCAGAGACCCTATACGGAGCTGAAAAAGAATAGGATTTCTCCAGCTCAGAAGTTCTCTCGAGCCATTCGCGACGTTGTCACGATTGAGATTGTCGCGGCGAGACGGGAGACTCGGAATCAAGAAGGTGAGTAGTCCGTTCGACACTCGGGTATAGCTTGCGTACTGATGTTTTAGCAGATGCGATTCGCAAGAAAAAGGAAGATGAAGACGCAGAAAAGGCCAACGAAGAAGAGTATACGCGAACCGGAAACCTCGTTGAGTGCGGGTGCTGCTACGCAGATGCCCCGGCGAACCGCGCTCTCCCCTGTGAGGGAAACGAGCTTCATTTCTTTTGCTACGCCTGCATACGCAAATCAGCTGAAACCCAGATTGGTCTTATGAAATATACCCTACAATGCTTTGACGTCAGTGGCTGCCAGGCTTCCTTTGCCCGCCCCTATCTAAAAGAAGTCTTGGGCGCATCGATGATGGCGAAGCTGGACTCCTTGCAACAGGATGACGAGATCCGAATGGCCGGTCTGGACGGTCTTGAGGACTGTCCGTTCTGTTCTTTCAAGGCAATACTCGCTCCAATCGAGGAAGATCGAGAATTCCGCTGCGAGAATCCATCCTGTAGGGTGGTCAGTTGTCGACTGTGCAAGGAAAGGACACACATCCCCAAGACTTGCGAGGAAGCTCGCAAGGACAAGGGTCTCAGCGAGCGGCATGAGGTCGAGGAAGCGATGAGCAAGGCTCTGATACGCAACTGCCCCAAGTGCCAAGTGAAAATTGTCAAGGAGGATGGTTGCAACAAGATGATCTGCCCTCAATGCCATACCTCCATGTGCTACGTCTGCAAAAAGGATATCTCCAAAGAGGCCTACAGTCATTTCGGACGCGGATGCCCTCAAGCCGACAACATGGCAAGACGTGATCAGCTCGATGTTCAGCAAGCAGAACGAGCAGCCATCAATAGAGCGCTCTTGGAGAACCCCGATTTGACCGAAGAACAACTGAGGATCCACCATCCGAAGGGTAAGGCTCAAGCGGTACCTACGCGTCAACCGGTCCGTCATCATATCCAGCAGGTAAGATCTCATATACCATATGCTAACATATCAATTTCTGACAATCGTGGCTACCAGCTTTATGGAGGTCCCCCTGTCATGCACGCTGGCCCATATGCAAACCCGCCCCAAATGAACAATGCGCAGATGACAGCAGAAGCACAGCAAGCCCACTTACGAGCCGTAATGCTAGCTCGTCAGCAGGGTATTGCCCCGGCCCCTATCCCATATCCTTTTAATCCCGCCGCTGCCTTTCCTCGAGCCCCAGTCCGTGCTGAACCCCCTCGCCCTAACCACAATCCCGCCGCCCAGGTCTACACTCAATGGGACCAGCCAAACTACTTTCCCGGACCTAGAATGAATGCCCCTGAAAGAGTACAGCAGCCACCGGCTTACTTCACCGGCGAACCCTTAGTGTTACCAATGCTCGATCCAAGAGTCCGCCCCAGACTTGACAGGATCTACGATTTGGGTGACGACGAGGACGACATCTACTAGGCCACTCGGGCAGGCCTCGAACCCCTTTCTTTCCACATTACACATGAGCAACACCGACACATACACACAACCTAGGCCACGGTTCTTCATATTCTTGGATCTTGGATTTTTCTACTTCCCGCCAGATACCCATAAAGCGTTCATCCTTCTACGCCTAGCGTCTTCTCAATCAATGTTTTTTGTCTCGATTTCATACTTTCCTTTTCCGCACCTCTGGTCATCAAGTTGGACACCCTACAACTCTCGCTCCACGAGTCAACTACCACCCGGTGGTCGTCGATTCCAACCCCGGTTCCTCCCCCGTACACCTACTCATCGATCCATGCAGACGAGCGACACGCGCACCGAGGAATGCGCCACAGCTTGACTTCGGGAATGCCTGTCTACCTCGATGACTCGGCTATCATTATACCTCCCGCCACTTCTATACGTCTCTGTACGAGTCCGTCTCGATTCATATTCCTCGGTTCCTTTAGTTGGCCAGTGGCGTTCCACGATCATGTCAAGTACCTATCTAAATAGCTCCAGAGTACAGATAGACGATCAAAATGACCTCCTTTTCAGAAATCACTCTCAGATTCAGATCCAGAGCAAAGATACAAGTGAGATTGTACATATTACTATGCCAACGTTAATGTTACGAACACTCCAATTCCAGTCCCTCGCCGAGTAAACGCTAACACTGCAACGACCAAGATCTACACTAATTTCAACTTCCAAGGCAAACACGGCCCACACGCCGCTCCTTGAAAGTTGCACTCGAAACAAAGAAAAAAAATCCTTCGAGTTTAATTATTCCATTACTCAGCATCCAATCCACTTGAACGTTTGATGATCGCTCGTGTTCTGACGTCATTTTTATCCCGCCGCATTATCGCCGGAAGTGCGGGTGGAATACGAGCGCTGGTGAGTGTTGGTCTATTTTGGTTTGCTGCTTCACATGTCTTTCGTCAGTGGATGAAGTGTCCTCCCTGGCGCCTGCCTGGCTGACAACGACTCCGTTTGCTTTCGAGTGTCGTGTTCGCGAGAGCTGGACAGCAGGGGAGACTTGAGTGCATCGAATCGGATAGACTGCCGTGAGATGCTGGCGGGATTTCGATTTGCCCGTGCGGATCGTGGCGTCTGTGAGTTGGAGGCCCGAGCAACAACGGGTTGAAAGGGGAGATGAGATCGGACTTGCTCGCCCCTAGAAAGTCGGAAAATGAGGAACGGGGGGTTGCCCTTGCGCGAGGGAGTGTTAATGGTCAAGGTGGTGAATAGGAGCTTTCGTAGCTAGTGCTAGAGACTTGAATTTGCTAGAACAACAAGGAAACTCCGACGAGACATGAGATACAGAAAGTGGTATGAAGGAGGAACGGCGAGGTTCAAAAAGGGTAAAGGACGGAGAGTGAGAAGGTAGAAAAAGTAAAGTTGAAGAGAAGAGAAGAGAAGAGAATAGGCATAAGGAACGTTGACAGGAGAGGATATGATAAGAGCTGACGGCAAGAAGATGGAAACTGAGCAAACTGAAAGAGATGATGAACCTGATCTATGTAAATGCCACGCGAGTCCCAAAAGTTGTCCGCTCCCCATTTTATATATTTGCACCACTCATTGGACGATACCAGAATTTCTTCATCCATCATATATGTTCGATCATTGGTCACGCTAAAACAAGAAGATATGGAGGTTAAAAAAGGTTAAAAAGACGAAGCACCTTCAAATGCTCCACAGGAGAAACTAGACAGAAAAACAAAACACGAGCAAAGGAATCAGCCATTCATGGCGGATGCTCTGAATCCACAGGTTCGTTAAACTTCTGTCGTGCCTCTTCCACCCATAATTCTAGACGGAGTTCGCCAGCTTCCACACGCCGAACCGGCACCGTCTTGGCGCGACCGTTTGACGCTCTTGGAGGCGTCTGTTGCGGCTCGCCATTCCTTAGTTTAGAAACGGAATATGGGGCCGAACATGATCGGAGGTGAACTTTGCCTGGTTCCGCCACAATCCAGGTCTGTTCTTCTGGTGTAGTCCCCGCAGGAGGTAATGCGTCTTCGTGGACTTCGATGCAGACGGTGAAACTGAATTCATCATCACGAGGTAACGGTGTCAATCGGGCGCAGGCGGATGCAAGTCTTGCAAGACAGGCGCGGAACTGCGCTTCGAGGTCGACAGTTTGAGAAGTGGGAGGAACACCCTTAGAAGAGTCGCTTCCTCTCTCTTCAAAGGTGGTGTGCACCTCGTTGGGCGGCACACGAGGAAAGCCCGAAAGGTCAAACGCATATCGTTCGAGAGGCTGATTTGTGCGAAGCGATGAAATAATAATACTGACAGCAGTTATTGTGCCTTTTAAGATCTCCGTCCCGACAGCAATGGACGCGTCGTTTATGTAATCACATACTTTTGGGTGACGGGATTGCCGGACAGGGTAGTTGTATGCCCGGACAGGGAGGAAGGTCGCTCGTGGGTAGACCGATCGAAGGAATAGGATTTGGTGTACGGTGACAGTGAGGAAATTCGTAAACGATGCAGCCAACGCAGCCTGGTTATGAGGAGTCCTGGGTACGGTGACCGGGGCAGAGAAGGTCGTCATGGTTGCCGTCGTGGTGGTGCTCTCACTGGCTATAGGCATCGCCGTCGATGGCTATGGAATTGTCGTTGACACGGGTAATATGGTAGTATCGGGGTCTCGGAGAATCTGAGTGCTGTTCCACTCGGAGGATAATCATCGCTCTGCCTTTTTGTTCGAATAGAGGGTCAATGGTTGATTTTGTGGGAGGGCATGGGGTTGGCAAGCGGTGATGTGGGAGAGGGGAAGGAGCAAAAATAGGCCGAATGGATGACGTGATACAGAGGCAAGGAGAATGAGGAAGGCCTGGAGGCGAAGATATCTGGAGCAGATGCAAGACAGAGCAACTCAATGCCGAGAAGAGCGCATCAAGGAGTGTCGGGCGAGCAAGTGGTGGGCAGAGTGAAGAAAGAAGAGAGAAAAGAGCGGGTGGAACAGAAAGAGGGGATCGGAATTACATACGTCGGGTGGAGGAAGACGAAACAAGTGAACCTCAAAGCATGAGTTTAGTCGTAGCGATCGTGTCGAGGGTATAAATCGAGAAGTGATTAATATCGAGGGATAGACTAAAGAAGGACTGAGACGACGATTGACGCTGAAAAAGGTGATGCTGAAGCCGATGATGCTGGAGGGACGCTGTAACAGTCCTCGTGTAATGATTATTATTAAGGTGGTTTGCTTTTTCGAGGGCTGGTGTCTCCCCTCTCCCTCGGAGGTTTTTGTTCCTGAAAACCTTTTTCTTTTGGCTTAAAATACTCGGGTTAAAGAGTTTAAGGGGTGAGGCTCTCTTTTTTTTTGGTTTTTTTTTTTTTTTTTATTTTGGGTCTGGGGAGAGGAGGAACTGTGGAAAGAAAACAGAGAACCAATTCTTTGGGGGAGAAGAACAAGTGGGAGGTTAGTCGGATAAGTGGTGGTGGGTTAGGGATGAGGAGCGACAAGGCCGAGATAGCCGGGACCTTTACTCGGGCACCACAAGGAGGGAGAAGCGAAGAAAAGGCAACAAGGGAAGCGAAGAGAGGGAAAGAAGAGGAGAAGGAGAGGAAGGAGGGAAAGAGAGTAAGAGGCGACTCTGGAGGGGAACTTGGGAAGGAACAACGAGTCTGAGTCGTCGACCACTGTTGTCGTCAGGTCCAAGAGTGGAAACCACGACCCAAGTCCAAGTCACGATGCATGCTCGTCACGTGGTCAGATCATGTGCAGATCACAAACAATTCCAGCACGCCCGCGCAGGAGAGGCCACGACAACCGTTGCTGGTCGTCGTTTTTAGCTTCTATATCCAACGACTACATTGCTCTCTAGTTTCCAAGAGGGATAGCCTCGATAGCCCAGCGCAATGTCTCATCTCCATCCATGGCATTCGGCCAATTTAAAGGTTAATCCAGGTCAAAGGCAAATCCTTCCGCTTTAGACGTCCCCACTCCGACTTCCCCTGGTGGATATGAATGGAACGCCAAATCAAGTCGTTGACCCTGCCCTGGGCTTCCACTGGGACGGACTGATCTGCAGAGCCATGCTTCTGCCCAATAATGGCATGTTAAAGCAGTTATAATCAAAGCGCCTTATAACTGATTCAGTGGCAAAGCTTTAGCCATGCCATCACCACCAGCGTCATTCTTCTGGAAGTTCGCTCATCAAGATGTGTTCATTGGCCGTCTCTGGAATGCTCGCCCAGTCATGTGGGCCTTGGACCAGAAGGATGGATGGATCAGTTGTGATGCCCCTCCTCTGGGGTAAAGGCACGGATTTTTTTCAGGAAGGGCAGAGGATAGAGACAAGGCAAAGACATCAACGTTATCCAATCTATCGGCAATGTCTTTTTGGGCTGTCAATGACAGTTAATGACTTCAGTAAGTTAGTTCTCTGTTATCAAATTGGAGCAGTTTGGTACTTTTGGTAGGCTCCACATCCAACGTAGTGTTGCACAAAGGGCGATTGTGCAGGCTCCGAGGTCTTGGTCAGGAGCTAGTACTACTACCAACAACGGATGAACCCCCGTTCGTCAATGCTAGATAGGCACGCCTTTTTGATTTTTGCGCGTTGGTATAACTAAAGTAATACGGCTCGTAATCTACAGCCTGAGTATTTTCTGTACAATGTATACTACTATCTAGATCAATAAACTCAAAGCACAGCGCTAAATCTGGCGTGGCTGGTAGAGCCTAGAGGGAAAGAACCTTTGGTGGGGTTCCTCACCGCCTCCGGTTGCCCCTCTTGACGCGACATTCGCGATGTTGTTCGTTCGTGTTGGGCTGGGCTGTGCTGCACAAGAAGCGCCTATTCATCGAAGATAGCTTCAATTGGCTTTCCTTCCTCCTCTTACACTGCGAAATTCCTGCTACGCACATCGAAAGCCGTCTGCCAGGCGCTCCCTCATAGTCTCGTCTCCCAATATGGAGCACGAACTTCTCACACTCCTCACCGACACCCAGTCGCCGGTCGCTGACACAAGAAGGGCAGCTGAACTTCAGCTATCACACCTCTACTCAAACGAAAACTTTCCTCTCTCGCTTGCTGCTATTGCTTCTCATGACTCTGTCCCTACCAACCTCCGCCAGTCCGCTCTCTCCGTTTTGCGCACTTTCATCAGCGCCGCGTGGTCCCCAAGTCTCGACGAATTCAAAGGCCAGGTCCTAATTAGCGACGTCAACAAAGCGCAGATTCGGGCTGTGCTACTGGATCTGGCCACTGTTACGGAGGTCTCGGATCGAAAGGTCAAGACCGCTGCTAGTTATGCTGTCAGCAAGATCGCCAGTGCTGACTTCCCCGAACAATGGCCCGAGCTGCTTCCAGCTCTGCTGCGAATAATCAATGATTCCAATAGCTCACCTAGCGCAATACATGGAGCATTGAGAGTCCTTCTGGATCTCGTCGACACAGGCTTCAACGAAGAACAGTTCTTCAATATCGCCCGTGACCTCGTCTCCACTCTGTTTAATGTGGCTACCAATGAGTCCAGGAAGCCAATATTAAGGGCATTGGCGGTTTCCGTCTTCCGCTCGTGCCTCGATACACTTGAGATGGTGCTGGAGCAACACAAAACAGCAGTTAAGCAGTTCATGGACGAGGTCCTCAGTGGATGGTCCCCCTTCTTCGTTGCAACTCTCAAGGCGCCCTTGCCCCAGGCTCCGGTCGAGCAAGAGGAGTCCAAAGAAACAGAGATACCATCGCAATGGAGGGGTGTTATTGCACTGAAGTTACAGACTGTCAAGACTCTTATGAAGATCCGGATGATTTTCCCCGGTCTATTGGTCTCTCAAAGCCCAGTCTACTTCTCAACCATCTGGGAGGAGCTTTCTAATGCTCAGGTGGCATACTATGAATTCTTCATTGAGGACGAGCGACAGGGCCGACTGGTGGATGTGGATGGTCTGCCGTACACCTTAGATCTACTAGTTCTGGAAGAGTTGGATTTCCTCCAGAGTCTCTTGAAGGCACCCCCGGTCAAGGCAGAGTTGCAGCAACAGTTGCAGGCCACGGGACAGTCCGCCACTACTGCTGGTTGGCTGCCAGAAATTCTCAAGCTAGCAATCACCTACGCTCAGATCACGGCGGAGGAGGAGGGCCTGTGGGATGTTGATGTGAATCTTTTCCTCTCGGAAGAAACTTCGGTCACCGCGAACTATACCCCTCGCACTTGCAGTGGAGACTTGGTAATCAAGTTGGGAGAGTGGATCAAAGACGCCACGACTGAGGGCCTTCTTGCATCGCTCAACACTGTCTTTTCAGACTCCTCGTCTAGCTGGAAAATCCGTGAATCCTCTCTCTTCATCCTCAATGCATTCCTCAGAGACTTGCACGAGGTATCCAAGCGCATCTCTCCAGAGCTAGCCAGTGGCTTTAGCAATTTCATCCAGTTCGCAATTCAACAAGACCAGGAGCTTCTGAGGGCCCGTGGCTACCTTGTAGCTGGAATTTTGGCACTCACCGCTGGGGAGGGATTTCAACCCACATCTTACCTCGAAGCAACGCTGAAGGCAATCACTGAGGATCAGTCAGAAGTGGTCAAGGTGGCTTGCATTCGTGCTTTACAGGATCTATTGCCAGCACTTTCTGCAAATACTACCGTTCCTCTCCAGGAGCCGATCATATCCGCGATCTCCGACTTTGTCTCAGCCCACGATCTTCGCGACTCGTCGGACACTGACGACCTGAAGATTACCCTAGCGCAGACCCTTCGTGATACGATCATGGTCAATCCCAGGGTAGTGCTGACATCTGCCGCCATTGACGTGTTGTTCAATATCGCCAGCAACGGAGCTACGAACTTCCAGCTGACAATGACCGTCACAGAGGCCTTTGAGGATATTGTTGAGAACATTTCAGACCAAGGCGCCGAGACCTTTATCCTTCTTTGTGGCAAGGTTCTTCCCTCAATCAACGGCGCAATCGACGTGGGAAATCTGACGCAGGAAAACGCTTTGACTAACTTTGCTGCGGATCTTTTACGGGCGCTGACAGAGCAAGCCCTCGAGCCTTTACCACCAGGCTTCGTCGAGACGGTGATGCCGAAGCTAAACCGACTCCTGCTTGATTCAACCGATGCAGAGCTTATCCGACCCGCAACCGAAGCTTTGAGACATATTCTTGCGCATGACTTCCCCCAATTTGTCTCCTGGCGTGACCCCCAGACCGGTAAAGAAGCCACTGAAGTCGTTCTAGTCATCATCGACCGTCTTTTGGGACCCTCGGTTGATGACCACGCGGCGACAGAAGTCGGGCAGCTTGCCGCCGAGTTGGTCGAGAAGGCGGGATCAGAAAGGCTTGGCCCGTATCTTCCGCAGCTACTCCAGGCAGTCGCACGGCGCCTTGCCACTGCAGAGAAGGCTCAATTCATTCAGAGTTTAATCCTCGTGTTTGCCAGGTTGACCCTGATCAGCGCTCGCGAAGTCGTTGACTTCCTAGCTCAGGTTGACATTGGCGGCCAAAGTGGACTCCCTATTGTGATGGGCAAGTGGCTGGAGAACTCTGTCAACTTTGCCGGATATGACGAGATCAAGCAGAACATCATTGCGCTAGCGACTTTGTATAATCTTGAAGATCCCCGGCTTTCACAGGTGCAGGTCAAGGGAGATCTTATTGTTCAGGACACCGGACGTATCAAGACGCGCTCCCAAGCCCGCAATAACCCCGATCGTTTCACAACCGTTACGGCTCCCCTAAAAATCGTCAAGGTTCTCGTGGAGGAGTTGGCCGCCGCGTCGGGTAGCAAGGAAATCGACGCTGCCACGGCCGCAGCGCTGGAGGAAGAAAACAGCGACGACGACGAGTGGGAAGACCTCCCTGACAACACCCTTGACCTTGGCCTGGGGGTCACCAAGCAGGAGCTCATGTCGTTTGGCGAGGGCGGTAGTGAAAGCGTTTTCGGCGTCCGCAAGCGTGATGATGAGACACAGGCATTTTTGTTGGACTTTTTCAGGAACGCATCGACCAAGGACGAGTTCCAACAGATTTTTGCCGCACTCACACCGGATGAGCAGGGCAAGCTCCGCAGCTTGGGCTGATTTGGATGCACTTATGATTTTCTATGATTTTCCTGTTTATCAACACGACTAGTAATGATAGAGTACCCTATTGCCGTTAGATCTATATCTGTATGTTCCTGATTAGGAGGGGTTGACTCCAAGGGCTCGGGACATCAAGTCGATAAGATATTTGTAAATAAGCAGTCTTCAACGTTCAGTTGTGTTACCAGAGTTAAATAAGCAAAAATAATGGCGAAATGAGCATCGGTACGGTGTATGGTTCTTGCCTGAGGCTTGATAAATAAAATTAACACCTTCAAGTTCTTCGATGGGCTATCTATGCAGTTCAGGAGAGAAGGTTGCAGAGCTAAAGTCGAGGGACATCCAGGGAATTCCCGTCGGGTCCCCGGACGGACCCAGCTGAGAAAAAGTGGCAGGCCCCGAGATTGGGCGATCACTCCGCAAGCCAGATAAAACCAGGCGACAGGGCCCAGGCAGTCCTCCGGAGCACAGGGTCTGTGCCATTATTGTGGTACTTCTTGTTAAACCTGGAACCGAGCGACGGGATCACCCTTCTGGATTGAACCACAGGCCAACGGCGACGTCGGCCTGGGCCTCTTGGTGAAAGGATCGGATACTTTCTGGTGGCAGAAACTACGGGAGAAAGTTCTATGCTAGGCTGTTTCCTGCCTAGCCCGGGGTGGCATTGTTCTGCCTCTGCACCCGACAAAGTGGCTGATCGACTGACTTGCCCACTGGGAACAGCGAACAATAGAGGGCCCGGCCGTGCGGGGCTTTGAGTTTCCCAAGTTCCTCACCTCTTCTTCGACGCTCCCTCACCACAGCACCGCTCGACGACCCAGCTCCGGCAGGGGGAAATGGGCAGGGCTTGAAATTTGTTGAGGATGAAGTATGGAACTGGTCACTTTCAGCAACATCAAAGCAGCAGCGATCTGCAACTTCACGGATCATTTGCGCCGAGGGTGAGGATGGCGGAATGCGCTGGAGGGGACGCTAAGGCTGGCAGCACCCTCAAGGGGATCCCACCGCAGCGGTCAAAATGACCCAAGGCCTCTGTCCCGGGACCAGAACCCCTGTGCTTTTTTTTTTTCTTTTCTTTTTCTGTATCTCCCTGCAGGTAGTATTATCCTGGCGCTGAGAGGACTCATTTATCATTTATTAGGCAGCTTGCTCGCTTGATTGTGGGAAACTTTCGCAAGAAGAGGAATTAATCGGCCGTCTGCTGTTCTCTTAAGAATCCGTGTCTTTCCCCGACTTGTTGTTATTGATCCTTCCAGCGCTGCCTCTTTGTCTTTCTTCAGCTCGCAACCCGACAGTTTGGTTCCTTCACAGGTCGCTCGCTTCCGCTGCCTCCGTCTTCCAATTGCATGAGTTGAGCTTCCGACCGCTCGGAGCATGCCGCCCCCAAACTTCCATGAGCATATCCAGGTGGATGTAAGTTGTTCTTCTACTTACAGCTTGGGTGGTTAGATTTCCTGCGACTCGCTACCTGTTGGTTGTACCTGAATGTCGTCGCACGCGAAGCTACCATACCCCTCATAATCATCCCGTCTTTCCACCCCGCACTCGGAGCTAAACTGACCATGTTCCCAGACAAGTGATGAAGACTCACTCTACGATGCCGAATCCATAGCGGATTCCAACATGTCATTTGCGTCGTCTGTGCGGGATTACTACTACGAAAATGGTCGTCGGTATCATGCCTACCGCTACGGCGAGTATCCCATGCCCAACGACGAGGAAGAGCAAGACCGCCTCGCCATCACACACCACCTCTTCAAGCTCCTCACCGGAGGCGATCTGTACCGAACGCCTCTCCTCCAGCAGGGCTCCCCAAAGCGGATTCTCGACATCGGCACGGGAACCGGTATCTGGGCGCTGGAGGTCGCCGAGGAATTCCCAGAGGCCGAGATCATCGGCACCGACCTGAGTCCGATTCAGCCAAACTTCTCGCCGCCCAATTGCACATTCATCATCGATGACGCAGAAAGCGATTGGGCATTTACGAAGGATGAAGCCTTTGATTTTATCCACTCCCGCTCAATGGGCGGCGGCATTGCCGACTGGCAACGTCTACTCCAGCAGGCGTACAACCACCTCAAACCTGGTGGCTGGGTCGAGTTCCAGGAGTACGAAGCCAACATACACTCGGACGACGGCACACATGTAAAGGCGCCTATGTTGTTAGACCTAGCAGCGACACTGGACGAAGCAAGCCAAAAATTCGGGAAGCGAGTGAGCGTCGCGCCTTCGCTTTCCGAGTGGCTGGAGGCGGCTGGCTTCGTAAACGTCACCGTCGATATCTACAAGGTTTGTCACCCCCACCCCCTCTTTTCTGTATAGTGCTTCAGTCGCTGATTCCCGCAGTGTCCGGTAGGCTCGTGGCCCAAGAGCCCCCGGCTGAAAGAGATCGGTCGCGTCGGCAAGGTGTCGTTAATCGAGGCTATCGAGCCATACTCCTTGGCTCTCTTCACTCGGGTGCTCGGCTGGACATTCGAGCGGGCCCAAAACTACGTCGACAAATGCCGCCAGGAAGCGATGAACTCCTCGTGCCATATATATGTGCTATTTTATTACGTTTATGCCCAACGACCCGTGAACGACTCATGAGTATGATTTACGCATTAGATCTCAACCTGTTTGCTGCGTTCTCTGGCGAAGTCTGCTTTCTACTATACTCTCTTTTAGCGTCAAAAGGACCTGGGCAGGCTATGTCGTTTACCTCTGTTGCTATACATGCGAAGTCGAAGCCTCCTCGTGTATGTACATACATACAGATACTGCAAACCAAAGATCATCGATTGTTCAATCACCCCTTCAGCGAGAATCCCACACCTTCCCCAGTCCCCATCGCCACCAAGTTCGCCCTCATCCGCTCAGCCCGCTCCCCGATCCCAAACACCGCATCCTCCCGATGCACCCACGCCCCAACCCCATGCTGCAGCACCGCCGTGGCTCTCACCTTCTTACTACTGCTATCCCCCTCAGACCCCCCACTCCCTTCCTTAAGCCCAATACTCCCATGCAGCGTCAACCTCGTCTCCTCCCCACCCTCTTCCTTCGCCCGATAGACCCCGCGATGCAGGATATTACTGTCATAAAACACGGCATCCCCCGGCTTGAGCTCAACAACCAGCTGCCCCGGCAAATGGCTCTGATACGGCGCCGCACTCCGCTCCGTCTCTGTGCGCACGCGCCGATGCGATCCGGGGATCACGATCAGTGACCGGTCCTCGCACAGCGCGAGGTTATACTGCGCGTGCGACTGGCGACCACCGGGACTCTTGGCCGCGAGCAGCCGCTCTTCTTCCTCCGGCGAGGCATCCCAGGGTATATCGTCGCGGTGCCAGCGGAGCTCGAAGTCGCGGGTCTCCGGCGCGACGAGGAGGTTGAACAGTTCCATGACGAGTCTCTCCTCCCCATCCCTCTCACCAGATGCTTCTTCAAGCCCCATCAACTCCCCCGCAACCCCCAAAACCTTCTCGGAGAAATAGAACCGCGCAAACTCTGTGCGCCCCGGCATATCCGGGTGCAGGAGGTGCTGCACGCCCCAGATCCCGCCCTCGGACGCCGGCGGCGGTGTCGAGGGCCAGGGCGGGAATTGCTTGGGGACGGTGCGGAAGTGTGGCCAGGTGCCTGTGCGGGCGAGCTTCGTGGCGGCTGTGGCTGTTTCGCGGAGGGACGAGACTTCGGCGTCGGTGAGGAGGGAGGGGACTACGACGAAGCCGTCTTTTTGGAGGGTGGCGAGGTAGCCTGGGGTGGACATGATGGTGTGGTGCTGTGTTGTGCTGTGTTGTCTGGGTGTGTCGCGTGGTACAAGTCCGTTCGGGAGGGGAGAGTTCGGGTGTGGGCATGCGAAAGAAGGTGGTGGATGGGAGGGTATAAATTAGAAGTCGACTGGATGCTACGGTTACTGTTTTGGATAGTACTGTAGTACTAGTACTAGATGGTATCTGAATGTTGATCAGCTCGCGTACATAACAGATACTACTGTACCATAGCTGTGCTTCGATTACCCCGCAGGCGATAGCACGTAGCAGAGCGGGGTTTGTGGCCTCTCAGATGACGTCGAAATCGATAATATTTGGGCCCCTTTTGCCTACAAAACAAATAAGACAACCATCCAATAGGAGCATTCAAAACCATGTAGTTATCTTTCCACTCGTCTCCTGATATTCCCGTGGCTTAGAATTACTAGTGTACGATCCTCGGTATTTGCCCATGCGAATAGGGCTGGATCCTGCGCTGGTGGTGGGGAACCGAGACATCTGAGGTCATCTGTGGTCGCCAGACGAAAGTTCAGCTGTCTTTCTTTTCCTCCGCTCCGGCTTCAGGACTCTCTCTAGCAATTTTTCCTCCCTCTACCCCGCGATCTCCTCGCATACACACATCCATCTCTAACTGCCTCCACAATGGCCCCTCGCATGGGTCTGGGTTTGAGTACCCTGCTCGTTCTGGGGCTCGTCCTGCTCCTCCTCCCCTGCCAAGTTCACGCCTTTGGCGCCGGAAGTAAGCTCTCACCATCCGCCACCCTCCACCCTCCAAAACACACAAAACAAACGACTAACGATCCAACAATGCAGACATCGCCTCTATCTCCAAGGTCGAAGGGAAGAACTGGCGCCATGGCGATATCGAAGATATGCTCAAGACAATTGCCTTTATCAAGGGCCACAAGTGGACGTCCAACATGGTCAAGCGCGTGTACTTTGGGAACTGGCTGCGGGATTAGTGAGTTTCCGCTCTTCTCAGCCGATCGTGTGCGCCTTTCACATGCAATCTGGCTGACGGCTTTTTTTCTTTCTTTTGCAGCTCGCAGGCTATGGACGTCGGTACCCTCAAGGGTCTCCCTGCCGATACTATTCGCATTCTCGTTTGGATTCTGTCGTTCCTGTCGTTCGGTTATGCCACCGCGGAGTTTGAGGTGACTGCTGATCGATTGGGGGTTTATCGTCCTGAGGAGCATATTGAGTTGGTTTCCCATACTGTTTGACGGGCTCGGCATTGGGCTAATTGGTCTTCCTAGTAACCCCAAAGACTACGCCGATAACGAAGATGCTCGCCAGTTCGACCAGCGCCTTCGAGGCCCGATCCGCCAGATCGAGCTCGAGGTCGACCCGGAGACCGGAATGAAGAACTACATTGCCAACGAGCGGGGAGACTGGGCGACGAGTACCGCGTATATCAAGTACAGCTTGGCTCGCAGCATTCACCACGGGCGACTGTACACCAGTGGGCACCGCAAGGGCAATGACGAGGATCTGTACGAGGCACTCCGCTGCCTAGGTCAGGGTCTTCACACGCTTGAGGATTTCGCCGCCCATACAAATTACTGCGAGCTTGCGCTCCGGGAAATGGGCTTCCGTAACGTCTTCCCACACACCGGTACCTCGACGCAGATGAACGTTCGTGGTCACCACGTCTACCCGCTTGTGACGGGCACCTTTGGAATGGTTGATTTCTTCCACTCGGTGCTCGGTGAGGCTACGGATCACTTCACCCAGTCTGAGATCAACGAGATGGACAATGCCCTCTGCGACGCTCAGTCGAACTCCTCGTCCAACTCGCTCAGTTCCCTCACCGGGCTCCTGGGCAAGGTCCCGGGATGTGGTGATTTGGTCGCCGAGGCACAGGCACTCCAGCAGCGCTCGGAGTCTCAACAGTCCTCAAACACCCACAGCGGTGCTCGCTCCGGATACGCAGCACAAGAGTTCACCCGCGGGTTCAACGACGACTCGGAGCGCAGCCGCGGCGGCTACGAGCAAAGCAGGGCGAGCGCTCCCTCCGGTGCCAACACGGGCATGCCGGGGATGCCAGATATCAACCCAGCGGAGACCATCGCGAAGATCTACCCGATCCTCGAATTCCGCGATAAGGTGGTCCGTCGGATCTCATCTATCATCGAGAAGATTCCTGGCCTAGAGGCCTTGGTCGAGAAGATCAGCGAGACAGTAACCGTCTTCATCATGTCCCTGCTAGCCCCCTTCATCCGACCCATCATCAACACCGCCTCGCAGTCCCTGCAAACCGGCTCCGCAGGTGTGATTGACGCCTCCGGAAAGCACCAGTACGAGCCCTGGACGAACCCGCAGTGCACCGACCCTACGCACTCGATGCTCTCCAAGGACCACTTCACAAACATCCTCAACGAGCCCGCGGGCCACGTCGCATCCGCGATCCTAAAGTACGTGACGCCCCGCATCCTCCGCGCCTGGGAGAACATCAGCATCTCCGAGGACCAGGTGCTGCACGATGCGCTCCAGGTCTTCCACCACCCGGCACTCCGCAACATGCACAACGAAGCCCACCGCTCCATGTTCGAGGCCGTGCAGGGCTGGGTCAACGCCATGCCCGACCGCGGCGCAAAGCTCAACGACATCCTCAGCTCGGAGGGCGTAAAGACGGGAAAGAACAACGGCGGCCAGGTCGGGCACTCGCATTCGCAGCACGGCGGGTTCGCGGCGCTCGGCGGTTCAGCGCACGGGACAAGCCATGGACAGAGTCAGGGACAAAGCCACGGAGGAGGACACAGCTACGGCTCCTACCAGCAGCAATCCTCGCACTCGCAATCCTACACATCCACCTCCCACCAGCAGCAACCTTCCGCATCAGGCCACGGCTCCAGCTCCGGCTCGCAACTCCCCTGGGAGAAACTCTCCGACCAACTGAACAGCCTGCCCATCCCCGGAATCAACAAGCTCAGCAGCAAGCTCTCCAACCTCGGCTTGGGCGGGCTGGGCGGGTCAACGCGGGAAGAAAGCGACAATGATAGTAATCGGCCCTCGCAGCCGTCTCCGCAGCACCACTATGACGGTGGCTCGCATTACTCCTCGCATACCCCGCCGCCACCACATCAGCAGCAGCACCATCACCAGCCTCCAGGAGGATATGGGGCCCCGGGCCCGGATCCCGATCTGGCGTATGGTAGCTACGGCGGCCAGCATGCACCTCCGCCTCCGCATCAGTACGGTGGACATAACCAGTCCGGATATGGAGGGCCGCCGCAGGGGTATGGAGGTGAGTATGGGCAAGGCCAGCATCCGCATCAGCAGCATCATCATCAGGGACATGGGCAAGGGCATGGAGGTTATGGACATGGACAGGGCCATGGTGGGTATGGGTACTGATTGTTCTGTGAGGCGATGCGGTGATGAGGCGGCGTTCTTTTCATGTGAGTGATGACTTGAGTTTCGGTGTAGAGGTGGGCCGGGGTTGGTACGGTACGGATAGACGTCGGCGGATTCGTTCTAGGTCTCACTTTTCAATCGAGTTGCTGGGTTATTTGGGATTACTTGATCATAGAATGTACTAAAGTAAAAGCATGGTATCTTTCATTGTATGTATGCCACTGTCCTGCTTCGAGACGTCTGTCTGTCCAGTCAAGTCAGGCCAAAAAGCACCTGGCACACTCGCTGTCAATGTAGTCCCTCTCTCTTTCTCTATGGTATTATACTAATCATTATCACTTACTCAAACTCCAATCCCACAACTCCATACAAAGACAACGATAAACAGCAATCAAAGCTTCGTTCCCTCCCTCCCCGTATCACTCAACCTCCTCGACCTCAACAAACCAGCCGCACTCGACCCAGCGCCCCTCCCGTCACCAGAACTTTGGCCTCCGGTTGACGTACCAGCGGCAGCGGCGCGCTGGCCTTGGTGCAGTCGAGGGTTCATAAGCCACTGTACCTGCATGCGGACACTGTTCACAGCGGCGTTTGTATGAGCCATGTCCTCCTTGAGCCGGAGGCATTCGTTCATTATGGCCATGCTCGCGCGAGCGTCGAGGTCTGTGATTGCGTGGGACAGCTGGGCGACTTCCTCGCGGAGGGATTCGTGGAGGGAGAGAAGGTACGTTGTTGCGTTTGAGAGGGGCGTTGTGGAGTCATCTGTTGTTGACGCCGATGATCGACGGTTTGGGCGGGAGTTTGACGCAGAAGGTGCATCGGGGGTATCACTGGTATTATTCGCGGCGGTGGTGTTATGATGGGCTGAAAAGGCACGGGATGATTCGACGAGTGTTGAGCGGATGGAGGAGAGGCCGTCCTCAAAGATCTCGTTGCGCTGTTGTAAATGGCGGACTGTGAGTTCCATGGAGTCGAGGCGGGAATTTTGGGCCTCAAAGTAGGGTCCTATTGTGATGAGGGGACAACTTTGCTCATGGGTTCCTAGCTCCGAGCGCTTCGTTTTTATGGGACAGCCGTATTTCGAAGCAGCGCAAGGGTGTATTGCCTCGGGGCAGGCTTCGATGTGTTCGCGGAGAGCTTTTCGGAAGACGGTGACTTGGCAGTCTGGGCAGGTTGTCTTGAGGCTAGGGCAGAGCTCTTGAACATGTTCCTGTGTAAAAATGTGATCGGTTAGTATCTAACTTTCCCAAAGGTATGACAAGAACGTACCTCGTAGTCCTGTTCCATGATATCTTCATCACAGCGCAGACACTTGTGAAGCTCGTGCATGCACTTATCCTCCGGGCTAAGGTCCTTCTTCCGAGTCCTCTGATCGCAAGAAGCGCTTGGACAATCCATCAACTTGTATCCACAGTACTTGTCCGCGTGTGACTGGATGTGTCCCCTCGGAATGATCTCCTTGCACCCTTCACTCGAAAACGGACACCGCACCGGAATCTCATCGCACATATTTGTCAAGAGCCGCGGAACGTTGAGGTAGACATCTCTCGTAGGGGTTCGGCACGTCGGACAGGTAAAGCCATCGCGACCTGTCGCGAAGCTCCTGATAGCGGAATTCAAGCAAGAATGGCAAAAGACGTGATCACATTCGAGGCGCAAAGGTCGGATGAACGGGCAGTGGCAAATTGGGCACATCAGATGGTCGTCATAGTCGAGGATGTACTCGAGCGCACGCAGGTCAAGGAACCCGTCATCGTCGCTGCCAGCGTTCATGGCGAGGAACTGGTCAAGCTTCATGCCGGCGGTTTGAAAGATGCCACTTCCAAAGACGTATTATAACAGACGAACAATGGCTTCCCCTGCGAAAAGGGGGGAGTGTTTCAAGGGATCGTCCGCTGTGGTATGTATGGTGGGGGAGCAGGCTGAAACAATAGCTCCGAGGGACAGGTCATGAGGGTTACACGGTGGCTGACGGTGAGCGAAGGAGAAGGAACGATTCGCGGAGCAGCATTGGCGGCGAAGATCGAGGTCGAAGAGAGCGAGGGTGAGGATGAGGGTGAGCGGAGATCGTTCGGGATGGTGGAAGTCGGAGTGGAAGTGGAAGCGGGCATTGCGGGGAGTCGAATCCGTCCAGAGATGGCAAATGGTAACCGCGAATGATAATGCTTAGACCATGGGCATCAGTAGCCTACTCCTGTTTCTGAATGTTATTCCGGCTATGACCCGGCGGCGCCGCACTGCCGCAGGCGGGTCTGCTTGATTATGCACATACGGTCAGTAGACGGCTACGCCCTGGGCTATCTGTAAGCACGTCGTAAACAAGTTGATCTAAAATGCAAGAGAAAGAAATCGTGTCTCGTTGAAACTACCTCTCCAGTGCCCTGTTGCGCCCTCTAGTATTATTGTCAGCCCTCGGTCCATCCTTCAGTTGCGTGCGGTTTTAGCGCTGAGACTCACCTCCGCAGTTGTCCAGACCGTCATCCATCATCGACCTCCAAGGCTCCCACATCCTCCTCTCTTTCAAAGAACTCCCCAACGCCACTTCACAACGCCTCAATATGCCAAACCCATCCCAGCTCTTCCTCCTTGCCGATCACATCAAACTCTCCCTCCTCGAACGCCAAAGGGCCATCTCGCTGAATCTAGAACCCAACAGCCAAGATGGGGAGATCTCCCGTTCCCTCGAATCTCTACGAGAAGGCATCGAGGGCGTCGAATCCGAAGTGACACGACTGGAAGAATCGAATGATGAAGGGGCCTCGGATCTGAAAGACCAGCTCGTTCACCTCCGATCGCAATTTAGCGATCTATCGTCGCAATTCCTTGGGCCCGACGCCGCTGCCACCGACGACCCATCGCGTCCGGGTTCGCAAACGCCGCAGTTTACAAATATCAAGAATTCGTCTCCAGATCTCAAGCAGCCTGTTCCGCAGCATCCGCCTTCAAAGTCGGTTCGGTTTATGGACGATGCCGCTGCCGCTGAGGACGATCTGAACCGTCGGAATCTGTTCCAGCCATACCGCGACGACCCGTCCCCAGATGGCGTAGATACATCCGGCATGTCCAATCAGCAAGTATACGATCATCATGAACAAGTTATGCGGGACCAGGATGATCAGCTAGACCGGCTAGGCGAGTCGATCGGGCGACAACATCAGCTGAGTATCCAGATTGGGGATGAGCTCGATGGCCATGTTGTGCTGTTAGACGAGATGGACGGCACAGTTGAACGACACCAGAGCAGGCTAAACAATGCGCGGCGACGGGTCGACAAGATACAGAAAAAGGCTCGGGAGAACTGGAGCATGATGACGATCATTGGTTTGATCATTGTCCTGGTCATCCTGATCGTCCTTTTAAAATGAGTGAGACAGCCGCGGTCTAGATGATGGACCTTTTCTTTGGCTCTGGCTTTATTTGTCATTTGCTGCAGTGTTATACCTGTCGGCGGCGCGGTGGCGTTGATTTTCAGTTTCATATCTGCTCTAGGCTAGAGTCAGCGGACACTCCTTTGATGACACGGCGTTTGGAGGAAATTGGTCTTTTATATTGGGCTTATATCACGATAATACAGCTCTATACATACTCTCAAGGGGTATCTACAATACAGCAGTATCTTCTACGGATTACAAATTCACAAAGGCCCAAATCAGACATGAAAGGGCTTTTTGACCATTGAAGTATCAGATTAAGAGTTCATTGCCAGTACAATCTCCCCTCCAAACCCAGTATGCAAGGTAAGTCAAGAAAAGTAAAACACGAAGGAAACTCCTCACCATGGCAGATACCAGATCTACCTCTTCTTGCTGGGCTCATTCTTCGTCCGATCTTGCAAATCCCTAAAGCTCTCCTTGCTGTTAACCTCTTCCCGATCCGCCTTGACCTGTATCGTGAATTAGCACTCTGGCCATTTCCTACAGATATTCTCGACCAAAAATAAGAATCAGATCAGAAGGCAACATACCGAAGCCTCAGAATTGCTAGCAAGATTCTGGTTCCACTTTCCCCGGCCCTCCTTGTGCTGCTTGATTTGGCTCTGTTTCTCTTCTTCGTAGAAGGTGTGCAGCTCGTCGCGGCCTAACAAGATTCGTCAGCGTCGTCTTTCTTCTTGGCCTGATAGGGACAGGCAATGCATACTCTGATCTCCCTCCTTCAGACCTGACCGGACGGCAGATGTGTGGAATGGGGATGTGGCGGCCGGATAGGCCACGGTCTGTCGCAGAGACAGTCGGCTTGTTGCGCGGACGGAGGTGAGGAAGGACATTATCGAGAATATGTTCGGTGATAAAAGATTGATTGATTCTGTCATATCATCGTCAGCCATCATTTCCTCCTCTTCTCTCTAGGAGTATATCTCACCTAATCACGGTATCTTGGATGTATGAAGTCAAAGTATTCTTTCTTCAACCAAGAAGCAAGTGGCCAAACAGAAAGTATTTAAACCAGCAGAGCTTCCGCCAGTGACTACAAGCAACCCAATTGACCTGGCGTCATTCCCCAGTGTTTTTGGCCAACCACCGCTGCTGCATTTGGCGGGATGGTCTGGTGACGTCATACATACTTAATTGTTCTTGCAGCGAACCACCCGCAACGACAGCTTTGCGTTCATTTTCCCTTCAACTGCTTCCGATGGCTGGGCTAGGTAGCCGAGGTAAATCAGTTCCGGGGGAAGGGATTGGTAGATCTTTTGGTTTAACTGGGCTATTATTAGGGGATGTTGCTTGCATGTTGTGGTCTTAGGAGGGCAACGTATTATTGAGGTTCCTGCGAGCCAGACTTCAAATGGATGGCAAGGTTAAGTTGCGGGAAGCCTTAAGGCTACCATGTGGGAACAAAAACTCTTATTTATGCTTCTATATGCCTATTATGACTTCAGAATAGGTTCTGCTGTATAGGCATATGCCCAAAACTGGAAGATGAGGTGCTGTTGTTGGCCGGGGTCTCCATAGTGACAGCTGTTGTTACTCACAGCATCGTATCCACACAACATGTCACCATGTCAACATGCTCATTTAATTCAAAAAGGACAGAACTAAGAAGTTAACATCATTAAGGATGGAGTTCCCATTATATATATTGGGTAAATCTTAAGATGTAATGTGTCAAGGTGCTAGTGTAATATATATATATATCTGAACAACCACAGTTAGACAAACAGGATAGAGTCTGTATGTAGAATATACTATACAAGGGTACTTGCAGAGAAATAAAGCAATAATAGTTATCTGTTAGCTTTGATTTTGCCTGATGGCAGCGAACTGCCCTCCTTATCCCTCGAGTTTATCCTAGCAATCGAGTCACTAAAACACCTACTCGCACTACTTGAGGTTGCCCGGAATATCAAACCAGAAGAATAGAAGAACAATTTTTATTTGGGTCACCCGTGGGAGACCAATATTGAACAATGATCCAATCCATGGAGTCACAGCCAGCGGACCTAGAACAATAGGGACTGCTGTCCCCAACCATATACACAGAAACAAAGACAAAGTAGAGAGGTCAAGACAAGACATATGCAAGATAGAAACGTAGCACAACCTTCCGAAGTTTAACAGAGCCCAACAAATGCAAGACGTATATCGTTCCCGCCTTTCTAGATCCTTAAACGCATGAAAATCCGTTCCCACCCAAAATGTGTAACCTGGTAAAACCCCTAAAGAAACATGGCAAAGTCGCTAGCAGCTGATTTGATCTGGCAAAGCCGCCGTAGTACTCCCAAGAAAACAACTCCGTGCCCCAAATGGCAAAATCGCCGCTCTCTATACATCACCGCGGCCTAAACCCCGAGGCCGATAATAAGGTATTTTGGTTGTCCCTAACCGAAAGTGTAGAAAAACAAGAGAGGTATCGCTGGAGAATGCAAGAGTCGAATCGCAGGCGCCGTCGCTCGCAGGTAGTCGAAAAAGCATCAATCTAGGAAATCGTGATCGGAGGGTGTATATACAAACAATGTATCCTTTTATGTTTCGCGAGCTCGTGAAATCAGGAAAAGGCAAGTTGAGAGTTGATCGTGAGAGAAGAAGAGGGGTTAGTCGTGTCGAACGATTAATGAGAAACAAAACAGTGAATATTATGACCCGCGGTTAGGGAGACCGATGATGCAGAAGCTGAGCGAAATTGAAAGAAAAAATGTCGTGGGCGGACAGTGAAGCTCCTTGCCAGCAAGATGACAGCTTTGCAGATCACGGCTTTCACCATCGTCGCTGAGCGTTCTGCATCGAGGCCGGAGAGATGGACGTCGGCGGGCTGGTCATGCTCATCCCAGTGGTGGGGTTGATGATAGGGATGACCTTGCGGGCGCGGACAGCCGAAGGCTGCTGGAAGTTCACTTGATTATAATTACCCGAGTGAAGATACGTATTTGAGGAAGCGGGAGACAAGGAAATCGACGGCGTAACTTGCTGAACCGGCTGAATCTGGTGCTGGACTGGAGAGATGTCGGGCGAGCCGCTGGAAAGAGATGATCGATCCGAGGAAGCGGAGTGAATTGAGTGCAGCTGCATCAAGATCGATGTCAGTAACGGGTCCCTCGGAAGATAGAATCCTAGTGTTAGGGGGCTCCTCGAGTCACAGGGGTTGACCCGGATAGCGGCAACATACATCGTCCTCTGTCAAAAGACCTGGACAGAACTCCAGGTCGTCGTCCAGGTCAAAAGACCGCCCTGCCTCAAATCTGGCCCGGAAAGCACTGACTGAAGGAGCCTCAGCCAGCTCCCTCATGCTCTTGACTCCCCGGAACTGGCGCTGAGCATTCTGAGCAGCCATCTTGGGACCCCTCCGGGAGCGACCACCGTGATGGTTATTTGACGTTGTCATGTGGGCAGTGGCCCCGTGGTGAGGGGCTTGCTGATGCTGCTGGTGCTGTCCGTAGTAGAAAGTCGACATATTGGCTTCGGCGTATTATAAAAGCAATAATCGGCGAGATAAGTCGGAGAGGGTGGTCAATGTACACGGGATAGTGGATACAAGCAAGGACCAGAGACGACAAGACGCTGAGAGGCGCAGGACTTTTGCAAGGAAAAGGGTAAAAGGAAAGATAGCAAGGAGGTCTCTGGAATGCGAATGGGGCGAAGTATTCTTTTGAAGGAGAATAAAACAACGCAGGGGGTGAAAGAAGGAAGAATAGTAATACGTTGAGGAGGAGAAGGTAAAGTGAATGCAGGAGGGCTGGGTTGAATTTACGCAGTGTGGGATGGAGAACAAGACTGTAATCGAAGGCGGGACAAGGGCGAAGAAAAGAGGACGAGGAGCAGGAGAAAAGCAGTGCCAGAGAGTTCGATTGGAGGCGAGAGGGGCTGCACGCTCGGTCATTTCAAGTCTGCTTTTCGCTGGGGCTGAGTGGTGGACCCATTCTCAAGGCGCTCGGGGCCGTAAATTACCGTCATGGCTTGACCCCCCGCTCAGAGATTCCTCCACGGGCGCTGTGTAACTTTCGCAACGCACTAGTTCCACAAGCTCGGCGCTAACCACCGCCTGAGGTCACGCACCAGCTTTAGGGCAGGCCACAGCCCAACCAGATCCGCAGCGGCGGCAGCTCAGTGGCAACTCCTTCAGGATACTCCAATAAAACTTGGAGAAATTTGGCCTAAGTGGGCCTTTTTACAATTTTTAGTGCAATGTCTCCAATCAGAGCATGTAAATATGAACTGGGCGGCTACCATGTGGAGCTAAAATGACGTTCATCACCAGACTAGTCCGATTCCAGCTAGCCCTCCACAAACCCTCGTCCAGAGCCGGTGGCTGTTGAAAGCGATCAGAATCGTTCCCGGCTTAGCCGCTTAAGGCTGCCAACTGGCTGCTCATCCTCCCCTCCTTGGGGCCTTTTGGGAGGAATCGCTAATCTCTTCTGGACTGCGCAGTGCGCATTAATGCAGGAGACCATGGCCCAGGAAACTCCGGTACAGCCTCGCCTTGAAAGAGGGGAAGGTGGATCGACTGCTGACTGGATGTGATGTGTGATAATGCTTGAGACACTCTGGCGAAAGCACGGATATACAGATTTCAGTTTGTCACGGTTGGGAATCCATATGGAGCCATCTAAGGTCTGCTCGGGTTTGAAGCCTGGAGACAGCACTGAAACTCGAATCATGCAGTCTCTGACTCTCTGTTTCTGAAGATAGGAACGGGGGAGGCATGGCATGCGCTGGCAAATTCCCACGACGAGGAGAAATGGGAAATGATTTGCGGCCAAATGATCGGAGACCCACCCACAACAAACAGACGGTTGCCAGTGATTTGCTCCCAACGTTTCCCCGTACCTTTCCATGGATCCGTGCGACTTGGACGAAGAGATTGATATGCGCCAACTTCCTGAACGGCGATGGCAGCGATAACCCAATATGCATTCTCGAAAATAGTGGCGCCAACTGCAACTTCCCAGGAGCACAATGCGCTCGTATGGTTACATAAAAGCCACTCTCTCGCGACACACAAATGCTGCTGCAGTTCTTGCTGGGAGTCCCAGGAGGAACGGTACCCCTTGATTCAACCCCTTGAATTCTCCGGGGTTACCATTCTCGTCATTATTAATATGCAACGATAACGGACGAGAAAGGACGAATAAAGATCGGAATTCCAATCCTGCCTGGCTTTCATCTGTACAAGCCACAGATGTTGTGGCTTTGCTCTTTGACTCTCATCATTGTCTGAGACTCGGGGCCTCAGCCACCCAATCCTTCCATTATTGAGTCATCGAGTGCTCGGTGGTCACATCTATGATCTCCCCACCAGATGGGGAGACCACACATCGAGGAGAGCGTTGATGTTGGGGTTGGATTTCATCATCATAATCCTGAGGGTCCTTGCTGCTCCCCTCATCCCTTATGTATACTGTTATACATCGTACTCCGTAACGGAGCATTGCTGTCCGTCAGATATCCGCCACAGCCGTGGCCAAAACAATTACATAATCTATCCATTGGTCTGACTCTGGGGTTATTGGTCAATTGTGCTATTGCAAGAGGAGCTTCACCTTCTCCATGGTGGCGAAACCGAAGGGGGTCTGCGTGGCCTGTTAACCCATTATTGGTCATCTTGAGCCGGAGTAGTTCCTCAACTCAACGATGATTCCCAGCAACCTTGCTGTACTTGCTCCCGTCGAGGAGTTACCGATCGGAGCAAGCACCAGATGATGATCGTATGTTGTTACACAGGCTTACACCAGAGTAGCTTTTGATGACTTTGGACGCATGTAAGCTTGTGGAGAGCAAGCAATCATCCATATAGATCCTAGTCACCACTCGGGTATTGGCATGACAGGAGTAGACATACACCTTCGCCCACAAGGTCAGTAGCTACTACGCGGCAAGTCCAAGAGCAGATAGATAGCTGCGCTTGACTGGTGCACTGTGGTGGCTAAAACAAAAGACACATGCGAGTATCTGATATACTTCTCGAGTCAAAGAAATTCCTTGGCACTGTGTCAAGCTCTCAGAGGGGAACAAGGATGCTGACACTGCTACGCATATCAAAGTTTGAGTCACATTGATATCCTAGCTTCGTGAAACTCTCTCTGACGTGAGGAGAGTCTTCGTCAATGCGTCTTTCATGGCATAATCCTTGGTCTTGCTTTCCATGGGCTGTCGGCGTCCTTACTGCTAGACAGTTACGGAGTATGATGGGTCGGGCAAGATAAAAACTGAGTATATGATCAGGTAGGGTGACACGGAAGATTAAGAAAGACGGCACATCTTGGCAACAAGCCTTCTTTGCAACGTAGATATATATATGCGTGCCTCAGGACATACAAGAAAACAATAATGGCTAATCCTCAAGATGTGATGCAGGCTCTAAGCCAAGTTTATATATGCAAAACGGAAGGAGGCCGAATGGCTTCACTTGTCCAAGCTTTTGCTTTTCACCATTCGCCCAAGTAATTCCTTACAGTTCTTCTCACTGTACTGCTCCCAAACCTCGTACAGCGACACCAACTCTTGCGTACATTCGATGACAGCTTTGATGTCGACCTCGCTTTCCGCCAGCCACGCAATGAGCTTTTGGATCCTTTCAGGAGGCCCATTTCCACCTTTGTCCCCGAGTGCCGCAAGGATATTCATACCACCTTCTCGCATTGCCCCGGCTATTGGTGCCGGATGGCCATGGTAGGAGGTCTGACTACTCGGCTTGAAGACAACGGCGACAATGATTGCCATGACCGCTATAACATGAGGAGGGTACAGTAAAGGTAAGTCGGTGAGGTAGTGATCATTGATCACAGACCATGCAAGAGCAACCTCATCTGAGGTAAGGGTTAACTCTGTTTGCAAGTCCGATAGAGTTCGGTAGGGATGGTGCACAATAAGCTGGGAATGCATCTCTGAGATCAAGGAGAACTCGCATTCGCCTATCTTCGACACATCTGGAGCGATGAATTCTGCTAGGGCGTCAGCAACAAGAGAGAGGAATTGTGATTGTGTTTCTCTTACCTGGCCAGAGACCGCGGGCCTCGCCGACAACGAACCTGATATGTTGAGGGCACTCCTCCATCTTACAAGCAAGATAGAATGCAGTCGTAAGGACAAGATAAGGATTTGTGCTCCTTATTTCGTTTTTGGTGTAGTATCTTTTGATATACACCTGGGCAGTGGCCAAAGCTTGCTGTCTAGTCGACATCCTTTTGCCAAGTCTGCCTAGCTCTATATAATGTTAGTCCGAAGCTTGTTAAATCAAAGGGTCAATCAATATATCTTACGCTGGCTAAAGTAGATATTGAGCAATCGTTGATCGGGCAAGGGAAACTGGGTGTGCGCGACTTTGTCTTTCTCCTTCAAACCTTCTCGAATCTCAGCCAATCGCTCTCTGGTGAACAACCAGTGTCGGCGCTGAGTCGATGCCCAGTAATTAGCGGCCATGATGACTTGATTTGCTCCGGTCAGGTCAAAGTTGTTCTCGTCATGGTATAGAGAGGAGCCGCCGAGCGATAACACCTCAGCTGACGAACATGCACTCCGTCTTCGGCTCGGAAAAATAGATGTTCAATGCGGTATATATCTAGACATAGTAATATGCCTTCCCCTCCAACAGTAAACGGGACAAAGAGAAAAAAGAAGATAATGTAGTCATCAGGTTTTGGAAAACCTGATGTTCTGCAGTCGGTACACGGACCTCCTAGAAAGGGTATAGCGAAGCCAATCTAGGGTCCCGTGAGCGGTAAGCCGGAACTTCTTTCTTCCTCGCGCCGTCACCAAGAAAGCAAATCATCGCTGGTGGATTTCTCAGAACCACTATCAGGCTTTAAAGGCTAGCCTGCGATATCTGCCATTCATCAGCTATCTTTATAAGAAAGTCGCTGCAGATTCGATGCTCACGCTATCTCTACGCCCATCATACCCCTTCAGCACCGGGGATACACCGTGCCCGAGATCTTCTGACCCCTCCTTGAAAATAATGACGGAATCTCGATAATAATCTTACCTCAACCGAATATGGCCCGCGGCGAGTCACAAGATGAACGTGACCAAAGAGTCGCGAGGCTCTGGACACGCCTGGGCGCGAAAGAGCGGGATCACTTGGATTACAACGGGCTCAAAAAGGGTCTGAGGAAGATTGATCATCGTGAGTGACGCTCTGTGACCTCGTCTCGTGTTTCTTGGTGCACCTGACCGGATTGCGGTGCGCAATACTAACGTTGCTTTTTTTTTCCGGGCAGCTCTGAAGAATGCGGATAATATGCTGCGGAATATCTTTCGGTCGGTCGACACAAATGGAGATGGTTTCATCGAATACTCTGGTAAGATCACACGTCATATTATCGTGATCAATCCTC
Source organism: Aspergillus carlsbadensis (assembly GCA_025688815.1). NCBI lineage: Eukaryota > Fungi > Ascomycota > Eurotiomycetes > Eurotiales > Aspergillaceae > Aspergillus > Aspergillus carlsbadensis. Next base: position 106,890 of record MU628258.1, read on the forward strand.
GATATTCGGACAGCTGGAGCCGCTGGTGATTTGGTCATCCTAATGGTTACTAGAGTTCCGGGACTTTGTCCACAGTGCCGAGCTTGAGCTCTGGCAGCTCTTCGTGAGCATTGATCACAACCGCAATGGGGAAATCGACAAGACGGAGCTCAAGACCGCCTTCTCAAAGTCTGGCGTCACCGTGTCAAACGCCAAGCTCGATGAATTCTTTGCCGACGTTGATACGAATAAGGACGGAGTTATCACATACCCGGAGTGGAGGTGCGTACTACCCGCGAAATCGTTGCGCATTCTCTAATGGATCTGGATCATGCAGAGACTTCCTCCTCTTCCTCTCCGGCTATTCGTCCTACGATCTGCACGCCGTCCTGTCATACTACACGGCCACGGGCAATCTAAACCCGGAAGGAGATGTGCACATCAACGATCTGCAGGGTTTAGGTACAGACCACTCGTTTCTTAGACGTTATATTTTGGCCATCAGACACGTTTTGTACACTATTCTCCCAGCACACATCTTGACAGCCTTGATCCCGCCAGCTTATGCCGAGGCTCCCGGGCTTGCACTACCCCTGCCTGCGCTTGAGCATGACTCCGACCTGGAACTGGAGTGGCTGCCCATACCCAGGACCGTCGCCATGTGGATGTCCTTTCGATATTATGAACAGAAGTTGACCGAGAATACTCCTCAACTAGGTTATTTCATTGCTGGTGGTATAGCAGGCGCCGTGTCCAGGACAGCCACTGCGCCATTGGATCGTCTGAAAGTGTATCTCATTGCAAAGACCGGATCCGGAGCGGCGGCTGTACATGTAGCCAAAGGTGGAGCGCCAGTCAAAGCCGCTGCAACCGCCTCGAAAACCCTGGTTGATGCAGTTAAGGAGTTATGGAGGGCGGGAGGTATTAGGAGTTTGTTCGCGGGTATGTTGATAATATAGATAGTCTAGGATATGCGCTGACGGCATCAGGGAATGGGTTGAACGTTGTCAAGGTCATGCCCGAATCAGCCATCAAGTTCGGAGCCTATGAGGTCAGAATACCTTGGCGAACTGTTTTGAAGATGGATTCCTACTGACCTGCTTTAGTCCGCGAAACGTGCTTTTGCCCGCCTCGAAGGTCACAATGATCCAAAGCGCTTAAAACCGACCTCGCAATTTCTATCTGGAGGATGCGGTGGAATGGTTGCTCAGTGTTTTGTGTATCCCCTTGATACCCTGAAATTGTGAGTGTTCCTCATTCACTTAGTTTCCGGCATACCTCTAACCCATGTTGCAGTCGGATGCAGTGCGAAGTCGTCGAAGGTGGCTTGAAGGGAAACCAGCTCATCGCTGCTACAGCCCGAAAGGTCTGGAATAAGAATGGCCTGCTCGGATTTTTCCGTGGGTTGCCTCTTGGACTCATTGGCATGTTCCCGTACGCGGCTATCGACCTGTCAACGTTCGAATACCTGAAGCGCACACTCCTTGCCCGACAAGCTCGGTTACATGGCTGTCATGAGGACGACGTCCCTCTCTCAAACTTCACTACAGGTGCCATCGGCGCCCTCAGCGGAGGTGTTAGCGCCTCGGTCGTCTACCCCTTGAACGTCCTTCGAACCAGAATGCAAGCTCAAGGCACCGTCCTGCATCCTACAACATACGACAGCATCGCTGACGTTGCTCGTAAAACAATCCAAGCTGAAGGCTTCCGCGGGTTCTACAAGGGACTTACACCTAACATGCTCAAAGTCGCCCCGGCGGTATCCATTAGCTACGTTGTCTACGAAAACTCAAAGCGAATGCTTGGGCTGAGGTAGACTTTCCCTGTCCTCAGCCTCTCACCACCACTCGCATGTCCACCATTCGACCATTTTATTGTTGGGTCTTTCTTTAGATGCGTTTACCAAGATACCCTTAAACCAGTCGCATTGAATACGACACCCAAGATCTCCTTACGATGGAAATCGACATATCTGCTTCTTCACGTGTTTGCCAACTTGATCGCAAACGCGCCAACTACTACCTCACCATACCCGTTGCCCTCCACAACTCCCATACCTCCTATCCGCATACGTCTGTCTCCTTAAGCTAGCTTTTCCCTATCCATGTCAACAGGGGACACTCCATTCCCGAATGACCTTTTGTTTTGGCACGGCTTTTGTTTCTTTTCTTTTCGCATTTTGATCTACTCTCGCATGGCAAGGCGTCCTGCGACGAAGCATTCTATGGAGTTTGCTGCTTTTCTTTTTGAAAATTCATATGTACAATTTCGGGGGTGTGTTGGAAATATGCCGCGGCATTGTTCTTTTCTTTTAATCCCCTTCCCCCTTTGTATCTAGGATTGCTACTGTTAGGATAGACTTATATAGTGTATAGAAAACTATGGAGCCGGCATTTTGTGCTATCAAACAGGTATTAACCTAGCGAAATTCTCGTAAACTGTAATTAATTCCGTTATGTACGAGTAGCTGCAAATAAATTATTTCTTAATCGCCCGAACCTCCTCATCCTTGGGAAGAATGTCCGGCAACGGCCCAACAGGCGTAATCGCAAACTGGTTAATTTGCGTATGACTCTTCGTGTAATGGAACTTGATATGCTCAAACTGCGTCGTCTCCCGGAACGCCGGGACATCCCAGTAGAGTCTCCTCAACCACGCATGAATGGCCGGGTACCCGGAGCGGATATCGCGAATATTCGTCTTAAAGTGCTGCACATAGACCGGGTCGAACCGGACAATCGTCGTGAAGAGTCTGATATCAGCCTCTGTGATGCTGTCACCGAAATAGTATGGCGAGGTGGATGAGGCAAGGTGTTCTTCGATCCTGTCGAGGGAGGAAAAGAGCGTTGTGACGGCGCGCTCGTAGGCTTCCTGTGTGGTTGCGAAGCCGGACTTGTACACGCCGTTGTTGACGTCGTTGTAGATCCATTCGTTGCTGGCGTCGATCTCGGATTGGAGGGCTGTGGGGAAAGGGTCGATCTTCTTGTATTGTTCAGGGAGGAGGTCGTCGAATTCGTGGTATAACATGCGGATGATTTCGGAACTCTGGAGGAGTTCGTTAGTCTGATGTATGGGATGGTAGGTGTGGGAGTGAGGGAAAGTATGTACCTCGTTGCTCACGATGCGCTTTGTCTTTGTGTCGTAGAGGACAGGGACGGTGAAGCGGCCACTGTAGTCGGGCTCACTCTCGAAATAGATCTCGCGGAGGTGCGTGAAGGATGGGTGCAGTGGGTCCGGGGTGGTGTTGACGCCGGGGATGTTCTCATCGGCGGTTGCGAATCGCCAACCTGAAGAGAATTTAGATGATTGGTTTCTCTTTAATCAACTAAAATATAAGTGAATGAGGCACTTACCACCTGATCCAAGGTGCCAGTGCACGGAAGTGTAAGGAATGATGTCCTCGAGACCCTTCAGCTTGCGCGTGATGAGGGTTCGGTGCGCTGGAAGTCAAGTAAGCCTCTGTCAACTAGAATTGAACTTTGTACACTTACCCCAAGGACAGGCGTAAGACACATAGAGGTGGTATCGGCCCTTCTCCGGGGGAAACTCAGCTCCAGCTTCCCTGGAGACCCAGTTTCGGAACGAGGAAACTTGACGCTTGAATTCGCCAGACTTGTCAGCTGGGTTCACCCAGTCAGTGATCTTTGCCGAGCTGCCAGTCTGGAAGAATAAAGTTAGTCCTGGAGAGGAATTGGGCAATCGGAGGGAAGAACTCACGGCCATGGTGCGTGTTGCGGCAAGCGGTAATGCGGGGGCGAAAAGGTTTTTGGGGATGATGGAGCTCGTCGGCCTCGAAAGAACGCCCAAAGAAGAGAAATGCTGCGTAAGCTGATAAGCTCTACGCAGGGCAGGAAACATGAAGGAGATTCGGGCACTTGAGCTGGATGAGCAGCTCAGTTATAAATGCGAGCGCACAAGACGGTGCGGGGAGCTTAGGGCGGCATGACGTTGATTACGGAGGGGTCACTAAGCTGACTCGGCGATGACAAAGCCATGACTGTTCAACATCCAGTATGTTCTCCATGATCTGCTTCAACTAAAGTGTATCTGTATAATCCCAGACCAATTATGCTTTTCGGCACGCATATCTAAGACTCTTCTTCAACGAACGCCTGCCCCTCTACTTCCTCAGCTTTACCATCACATATGGAATCTCAACATCTTCTTCCGTCTGGTCTTCGGCAGTGACCTCGAAGATAACGTTCTTCTGGTGTTCAGGGATTGCTTTCTTGCTGATGTGTTCTACGAGCTTGCTCATCCTGTTTTGGGCAAGTATTAGTGAATGATCCGTGTTCATCAGGATGTCCAATAACTTACGGCATGGGAAGACGGTCCTTCACTTTAGATGGACCGTAGAAGCTGGCATACAGAAGGCTGACACCTGAGCTGACCATACTGATGTCCAAACCCAAGTCCGAGAAGTGCTTGAGGAAGTCTTGTAGGGGAATGTCATCCACCTCGAAGCGGTCCCAAATCTGGTCAATAGCCACTTCACCCTGCTTGCCTTGATACTTGCTCTTCGGGCTCGCAATGGGCTCACTGAAACCAAAGAATGGCAGTGCAAGGTTGATGAATCCATTCTTGTACTGCTCAATATCGTCCTTGCCATCGATGATCTTGAATAGCTCCAAGGCGACCAAACCTGTAACCAGGGCGGTAGTAGTAGCAATAGCAGGAATAATCTTTCCAGCAATAAACTTGGTCTTATGATGGTCAGCCTGAGGAATGTCGTAATTCTCTGCGCGGAGATTGCTGGCTGCAGTGATGAAGTCGATGTGGTGGTTGGTATCATCGTCTTTCTCGAATTCGACGGGGTTCAGACGGAACCCTGCAAGAGATTTGGGAGAAGGAAGGCTCTCGACAAGGCGTTTGGTGTCGTCACTGTCGTCGAACGAAGAGCCGGAAGCTTGGGCATTTGATTCGGGCTCATTCTCGTCCGCCTGGATCTTGACACCAGACTTCGGCGTAAACTCAGGGATGATCATGTTATCCACAACCTTTCGATAGTAGTCCTTATCGAGGCCGGGGTTCTTGATCCCGTAGTTGAAGCCATGGAGACTGGCACCTGCAACGATGAACCCGAGGTGTGTAGGGCTGGAGCTATCGAACTTCAGTGGCGTAGGAGCACGCTTAGGCCCAGACCAGAATGGCTGTCCTGTTGACGTTGTCGAGTCTTTGGGGAAATTGTAGAGTAGCTGTTGGATGGCATTGTTGTACTGGGCTTCAAACTGGTTCCGGGCCCAGACGATGCAGTCATCGAAGGTCAACGGTTTGTCCGTCACCAAGAAGTCACGCAGATGCTCCAGGGTTTGCTTCTCATTTCCAGCCTGCTTGAGCGTCTGCTCAATATAGTTAGGCTGAGACAAGTACATGTTGACGGCCTCCGGCGGCCCGACAAAGTATGTTTGGAAGAGATCTCTGGCCCAAGCGATTGTATGCTCGATACGGTTCGGGAAACTCTTGAGGGTACACATTGGGAATGACTTCTCTGGTGGGTCCTGAGAGCTAGAGTAGGACTCGGTGATGCGGGGAAGGACGACTTGAGTGTTCCCCTTCGTTCCAAGGGTACCACTCTCTAGCAGGGGCTTCCTGAAGAAGACACAACGACGATCGACATAGGTTCTTGCCTCCACATTGTCAAGCGCGTTTGTGACTCCATCAAGGCCTTCCCAGAAGTCTTCGTTGAAGACATCTTCAGTGTCTGGACCGACGCGGTCCTTTAGGGTCACAATCTTGCCTACCAACTCAGGGTTCATTACCTGAACGGCAGCGGAAGCACATTCACTCTTGAGTTTGCCGACATCCTTGCTGCGGAATAGGAACTGTCGGTTCAGGTTGCTCTTCTCAATCTGGTCCATATCAGTAACGTAGATCTTGCCTTTAGGACCAGTGCCGAGCCCCATCATCGCCCAGTTCTTGAGGGTCTCGCATCCGATAGCTCCTGCTCCGACCAAAAACTGTGTAAGGTTGGCAATCTTGTCTTGGAACTCTTTGCCAAAAACAGCGATCTGGCCGTCATAGCGGGTGCCGAGAGGTTTGCAAGCCTCTTCAGACCGGGTGGTCGAAGTCGGTAGGGACTCTAACGAGTCGAAGTAAAGCCATTGTTGCACGGGACCGAACTTTCCGGACACTGCCTTGAGAACTTCTTGTGCCACGATACCTCCGAAGAAAGCGGCCAAGGGGTTCAAGTCACCTTGGGCTTGATAGCTCAGTTCCTTGAGAAGCTTCTCGTCGAGCTCCACTTTGTCTTCCTGGCTTGCTGCCAAGTCATTCGCAATTTTGAGGACTTCCTGCGCATCGCTCTCATGGTGAGGACGAGGGAACTGGCCACCGTGAGCCTCCGCGAACTTGTGAAGGGCTTGAACACCAATGTGGAGTTGCTGAGGTCGGTCAAATTTGGCGAAATCGGACATCAAAAGTTCGGGTTTGTTGATCTGTTCGGAAAGAGGCTGGAAGTCGATGAATTTAGGCATCTTGACCTGCGTAAAGAGACCACCGCCTTCGTAGGAGCCAAGGTCAGACACATCGCCAATGGAGAATGAGTAAGGACCTTTAACGGTAATCTTTCGCGGAGCAGCGTTGTTAAGAGTGTCCATGCCCTTGATTTCGGTAAAAGTTACAAAGTCGCCGTCTTCCAATCCGTGGCGGGTCTCATCTAGCGCAGAGACGAGGCCTTCTTCAGATATATCTGCCACAATACCATTTACAGGGTCCTCGCCTGTAGAGTCGCCGACGGTGAAGTTCTTCCCAAAGTCGTTGAATAGGTATCCAAACAAACCGAATGTATCAGCGATGGTGAGATAGATACCATTCTTGTGGCAAAAGTCTGCGATTGCTAGTTGTTCCTTTAACGGGGTCAAGGTCAGGACGACTGCCTGGTAGCGCTTGAGCTGCTCCAGGTCCTCGGCGATATGGCTACCCTCGTGGATTGTAACTGGGACATAGGAGTTTAGCTCCGCAACCCTGGGAGCTGTCACCTCTGCACGCGGCTTGCCAACGTCTTGTGGCTGGAGGAAGAATTGAGAGGAGAGATCGGCGATAGCAACGGGCGCGGGATCATATAGGGTAAGGGATTTGACACCGGCAAGGGCAATGTTTTTGGCTGTGGCGGTTATGACTTGCAGGCCGAAAGAGTGCACGGGCAAGACTTACCAATTTCAACACCCAGCCCTTTCAGACCAACGACGAGAACATTTGATGAGCCCATCCGTTTCATAGCCTCATGGCCAAGGACATATCTGGCAGTAATCAAGATTAGGGTCGAGGTAACAAGAAGACAGTGAGTTGGCGTAGGTGTACTCACAATTGTCGGCTGTACAAGGACTCGTCGATCTCGCCATGCTTGATAGCTTCGACGGTCTCTTGTGTAGGGGTATCGACCTCCATCTTGGAGTCCTAGGCTGGTCAGCAAGCACAGCTCTTCATAGTCCAAGCTACCTGCGATTCGAGAAGCGTACCGTCATGGCTTTCTTCTCCGGTCGAGTTTCCGAATCGGCAGACGCTCTTCGCTTTCCCAGCTTCGCAGCGTCACGAACGGGAAGATCGGAGGATGAAATCGTGAAAGAATAGAGATGAAAGCCTTGCTCCGAGCAAGACTTTCAAGCAATATCAACTCTTGTCTGCAGCTCCCAGGGTAGACCCAAGAGGAAGCACAAGCGGTGAGTTCCGACAGCAAGCGGAGCTTCAAAGCTCAAAAGGCGGGGTTGACGAGAGAGGGCAAAGGGAAGCCCAGAGAGTGGGAGGGAAGAGAATGAGATGAACGGGAGATGCGCAGAGAATATATGATAGGGAAAAGGCGGAAGAGGAGAATGAAGGCTGATAAATCACTCAAAGAGAAATAATTGAAAGGTGTAGGAGTTGTCTGCGGCGACGTAAGAGGGGAAGATGAACTGCTTGCTAAAGCGGCGACTGGTTACCTAAGGTTACTGGCCTGAGGTGCGAGAGCGGGGCTCTCCCAGGGCTGACCAATCTCCAATGGCTGTCTATTTTTACTGCCTTAGGCAGAAAGCGAGGCCTTCATGGGAGGCACCACAGCTTCAAGCATACACACCTCGGCCGGTTCGCCGCGCCTGTGAAACTTCCTTGGAGATTCAGTCTCCGCCACTTAAATGCGCCATGATCTAAAGTTTGCTTCCGATCAGTCGCGCATCTTCATCCTTGTTTCAATTGAATCCCGTTGAACCGCGTTCGCTTCTCACACGCGTCGCGATAGTTTGCCAGGTTAGAGCACCCATGCCCCCAATCGTGTTCTCCTCCACTTTACATGTGTCGGCTCGAGATTCTGGGGAGTGGACTTTTGTATATGCAACGCCAGAAGTCAACGCAGAGTAAAGACCTGCCATTTCGTTTAGTGTGAGTTCTCTGCAGCACCGACTCTTGCGGCTCTCGGAACTAACCCACGGCCGTAGCGAACTTCAGCCAGGATGCTCCACGAGATCCTTCTCTCCCTCTCCGGTCAGCAGTCGTCTCTCTTCAGCTTCCAAGCAGAAGAAGATGTCGTCTCTGAAGAATCTTTTCCGCTTCTTTCGCCCCCAGAAAAAGCGCTCCTCTCCTCCCTCGCCCGTTTAAGCCGCCTACACGCGAAGCTTCGAGCCCATACGGCACAAATCTGTTCTGCCCACCCGTCGGTCATATCCCGGGCTGTCTCTACAGCTATTCGCAATCATCATCTCGGCGCATTCCAGAAAAAGATACTTGAGGTCGAGAAGGCGATCATAGCTGAGGACAGTGGTTATGTTGGCGGGTACGGAATAGTCCCGCTGGCAACGGTTGTTGGGGAATTTTCACCATGGACGCGACGCTTGGAATGGCTTTGGGAACTTGTACGCTTCATACAACCCGTCTCTAAGAAGGAAACTATTCAGAGCTGCTCGGGTGCATCCTTGATTGATCACCTTCGCGCGGAGTCGCAGACTGGCTATGTGGACATTGAGGAGATGGCACTAGTCTTGATTGGTGCGGCAGAGACCGCCTGGATGAGACAGCTTTCAACGTGGTTGCTGTATGGGAATCTTCCCATTCTAGGCAAAGGCGATTTCTTCATTCAAGAAGCTAGTACGTCCGAGCGGGAAGGATCTGGCTCGGTCACGCAGTTCGTTATACATGCCAACCTCCTCCCGCAGTTTGTTTCAACTCATGCTGCGGCATCAGTCTTATTCATAGGCAAAACGCTGAACCTTATTCGAGCGAAGCGTGGGCCTTCCAATGGACGTGCAACCGAGGCACTTTTGACATCTCCAGTGACCCTACATGGCGAACACATTACCCATCTTGCGGAGCTCAAGTCACCTATCTCAGCGGCAAAGCTATCTACTGCCGTCAATTCAATCCGGCTTTCATTATCACAGACCACACTTTCCAAACTACTGCCTCTCCCCAAAATTCTTGAAATCCTTTCTGTTTTGCACGACTTTCTGCTCTTACGACGAGGCGAATTTGCTACAGCATTGGTGTCACATTCGAATAGTCGCCTACAAGAACGACAACGAAGACCAGATGCTACAGCTCCCAGAAATGTTGCCCAGAACAGCGTCGATGGTCTCGCGATTAAAGAAGGGGACTTGGCGACTGCGTTGACCAATACTTGGGTTGAACTTTATTCTCTGCAAAATGAAGAAGATTCGGCAGATGACGAGCTGGACCTTGCTAGAGAGCTTGTCCGATTATCGATCAAAGCGAAGGAGCGCGACCGAAATCCTAGATTAACGTCGGAGGGCGCTGGAGCTGAGCTTGTGGCGGAGACTTCCAACGTCCCTTTTGACGACCTTCTTTTCCCCACTCCAACGTCCCTTTCAGTGCAAGTGCTTCCTCCTCTCGATCTGTTCCTTTCAGCGTCCGACATTTCGATCTACTCGAAGATCCACTCGTATCTGTTGAGCATCAGGCGAGCACAGATCCGGATAGGTGATATGTGGAAGCACACACCACTGCGAAGAAGTTATCCCTCGCCTTGGGGCCCTCCACGGAGTAATAGTCCGTTTGGACAGAGTAGACTCCGAATGGGGAGGGAACGAGAAAATGCTAGACTTGCCCAGATGCGGGCTATCTGGGCGACGAACAGTGCCTCTCTCTTTGTGCTTTCTGAGATCGGAACATTCTTTCAAGGGGAGGTCATTAATGAGTCATGGCAGCATTTCCGGGATTGGATTAAAGCAGGGGCATTTGGCACACGCTCCGCGCCAGGTTCACGGCCAGGATCTCGACCGGGTACCGCGAGCTCATCAAAGGTAAATAAACCCGTCCAGCCCGTGGCTGCTGACGGTGAATTCGATGCATCAGTTTCAGAGCCTGTGACTCCTAGACGGCACGACCCAGAGGCTCTTACGGCTGCTCATCGCCGATATCTCTACTCCCTCGTGCGGTCGCTCTTCTTGACCAATATACCATTTACGCAGGCCCTGCGGGGGCTGCTCACACGCATTGACCACTTCATCGCTCTCGTCATTCGACTTGAAGGTATACAGCGCAACATGGACTTGGAGACCGACGAAGGGGTGGTTGATGCCCTAGTTGACTACGCGAGCGAGGAGCGCGAATTATGGGACGCTCTTCGAGTAGCTCGGACAGACGTCGAGAGGTCAATCCAAGAGGTCGTGGCGCGATTGACGGAGATCGATGATAGCCGGGCGGATGAAGCACGAATGATGTTTGAGCTGGCTAGTAACACACACAAGACCTGGTCGGTAGCTCAAACGAATGATTGCGCGTACGTGCCGCGCAAGGCTGCAGGGGTTGACCGGCTGCTCATGAAGCTAGACTTTGTGTCAGCTACGGGTAATTAAACTGGAGGGTCTAGAGCTGGGATTCGATGAAAGGGCATGGCTAGCGGTTCTGTATTCCGATGAAGCTTGACTACGACGATATCTTATATCACGAGGATAGAATAACTAATGATTGACGACCTGAATCAGTTCGAAAGACCCCCTCGGCATGTCAGGAACTGCCTAATCCGGTAACCCGACGGGAGGCCTCACACTCAAAAGTCCTGTGTCCAACTCACTTCCAGGCTCCAGCACTTATTGTGGCTCTCGTATACATCAGTATGCTCTGAATACTCTTGAATCAAGATATCAGGGACTACTTATAAACATGATTCCGAGTGATGCAATCACTATGGCATTCAGTGTCCTTTGCCAAGTTTGAAGGGGTTCAACCACGGTTTAGAAGCCGGGGGCGCTAAGGCAGGTTCACCCTAGATCAGCGCCGCGATTGGTCAAACAATGTACCGATTATCTGGAGCTTGGGGATAAGCAACCTGAACTGTGGCGTTTTTGGAGCTCCCGAACCAAGTCTGAGCATGACAGGTCGCGCTGAATCCGCGGTAGTACTGGCCGAGGACAAAAATATCCTGGGGACGATCCCGCCCGTACAACGGAGTAAGGCCAACAGGGTAATCATGACACAATCACTCGAAGCCGAGCATTCCATTGGGGGACGACAGTCTAGCGGAAGCTGAAGCCGACCTCAAAACGACCAGATGTCGCCCTCTGTAGCCGTGGCAGTGGCAGCTCCATACAGTGATGGCAACGAACCACGAGTAACGATGATGTCGTCGCAGTGCCCGAATATCAATTTCCCAGCCCTACACTGAGCTTGCGTTGCCCGCGATGACGACGAGATGAAGAGGTACGGAGTACTTTGTAGCCTCCAGGCTCTTGGCTTTCTCCATACCTTCGAGAAGGGCGAACCCGTTCGCTGCGGATCCATGTATGCATGCCTCGCCTGATCGGACCCTGCGCCTGCCGTCTTCGGCAGTCTGAAAATCTCACGATGCTCACCTGCCCTTCCTTTCCTCCCTTTTTAGCCCAATCTCATTCACCGCTATTGTTGCTACTCTCGAGAAGTCGTCTCCTTTTCCCCACCCATGGCGAGTCTAGAAGCGTTTCACCCTTGTCGCATAGGGTTGAGGCATGTCGACCGTGTACCATGGATGCAGGTCTGGATCGTGGTTGAAGTCATCTGAGGGGAAACTCTGTCCAGTCTGTCACGCGGCCTCGATGGTTTTTCAATTTTTCTTTTTTTGTTTTGTTCCCATGATTTTTTTGCCTTGATTCCACGATCCACCCACGATGGCGATATGGGTTACGTTTGCGGGTGCTCGGGGTTATAACCTTGCCCTTTCAAGGGAGTTTGGAACGCTGCCCAAAGTCACGATATCTTCGATTTTAAATCCTAATAGCATATTACTCTCCTGTTTGTCTTCAGCAAATTTCTCTCCCTCCATCCCCTGCGATTACCTCTTTTTCTGCCCACCTACACCCCGTTTTATACAGCACATAACACACTATACATACAGACTTTCAGCCGCCACAATGCGCACCTCGCTCTCTCGCACTCTTCCAACACTCTCCCGCTGCTGGCAACCTTGCGCACGCACTGCGTCGGCAAAAGCACCGTGGGTTTCAGCTTGCTCCGTCATCTCTAGGTCCGCCTACGCTACGACGCCCGATTCCTCCAGACCACCTAGCCCGCACAAAGATTCCAACCACATCCAAGCGCGCAGGCCCGAAATCAGCGAAACCTTCCGACCGCCTCACCGATTCCGCGAATTCGATCTCAATGGTCGCGTTTATGCGGTTACGGGCGGCGGACGTGGTCTCGGCTTAGCGATGGCCGAGGCGCTTCTCGAAGCTGGCGCGAAAGGTACTTTCAATTCAATGCCTGGGCCAACAAAAAACAAAACAACAAAGCTAATAAGAAGTAGTACACTGCCTCGACCGCCTCGAAACCCCTCATCCCGACTTTCAAGCGGCAAAGGAACACTCCGAAAACAACTACGGCGGCAGCTTACACTACCACCGAATTGACATTCGCAACGCCCGCGCAGTCAATCAGCTCTTCAACGAGATCGCAGCCCAAGATTCCCGACTGGACGGCATGATTGCCGCAGCCGGTGTTAACCACTTGCAGTCCGCCCTCGAACACTCCCCGGAGAAACTGCACGAGGTCATGGACATCAACTACAACGGCGTCTTTCACTCCGCCACCGCCGCGGCCCGCCAGATGTTCAACTATCAGCAGAAAGGCTCTATCCTGCTCGTCGCGAGCATGTCTGGCCTCATTGCGAACAAGGGCATGACCTCTCCCGTTTACAACTCCTCCAAGGCCGCCGTGATCCAGCTAGGCAGGAACCTGGCTATGGAATGGGGCAGACACGGAATTCGTGTGAACTCGCTGTGTCCCGGACACATTATGACGCCAATGGTTGAGCAGGTGTTTGCCAAAGAACCAGCATCACGAGCTGTTTGGGAAGCGGAGAACATGCTGGGTCGGCTGGCAACTCCTGAGGAGTTTCGAGGTGCCGCCCTGTTTGCTCTGAGCGATGCGAGTAGCTTCATGACGGGAAGCACCATGTTGATTGATGGAGGCCATACCGCATGGTAAGCCGATCTACCTTGTATTTTCGAGGCAATGGCACTGGAATCCGGATATATAATCATGAGGGCACCCGCATTGGTGTTGTACTATATGGGTGATCTGGCTTAAGCGTACTTCTGAGCGTCTTGATCGTTTTCTTGCGTGAGCGCGTTCTGGCCCGAGCACGACATAGGGCATAAAAGGTTTTTCTTGCTTGGTCTGTTATGTTTTGGTTCTTGTCAGCTTCTATTCAGCGAGCGGATTACTAAGAGTCAACAATACATAATGTTTGTTTGTATCATTCTGGTATAACCACTTCCAACCGTTTATCAACTCGATATATCTCTGGTATATAATCGAAAACAAAAGTAAGAGACGGCAAAATCAAGTCCCACCTCTAGATGATATACGTAAACCCACCACCCTTCCTCTCAACCACCCCCTCCGACCCCAATATCAGCACCTCGCGCTCCCTCTCACTCCCTTCACCCCCATCACCACCCTCCTCCACCCGCCTCGCATTCGCCCTCTGCAGAGTAACCCTCAAAATCCACGCCAAAACCGCAACAACACCCATAAACCCTCCACAAACCCCCATCCCACTCACATACCACGGCCCATCCGCCGCGGGATAAAGCCTCGTCCCCAACAACGGCCCACACTGCCCGATGACATTCAAAATCGCGACACTAGCCCCTTTCCCCTCCTTCGCGACGCGATTGTCCATGCTCCACGTGATGATCAGCGTGATTGCCGAGAAGAAGCCGGCCGTCGCGGGATAGACGCAGAGGTAGCGGATGGTTGTCGCTGTCGAGGGAGAGAGGTGGCTGTGGAAGTGGCCGGTTAGGGCGAGGGTTGTGTAGGCGAGGGAGGAGAGGAGGGCGTGCGTTATTAGGTAGGGGCTTCGGGTGCGGGAGCGGTCGGAGAGGTGCGATGTTAAGAGGACGGTTAGGAAGGCGAGGAGATATGGGGGTGCTGAGAGGGCTTGCGAGGTTGTTGCGGTGTAGCCCATGCTGGTTTTTTTGTTAGAGAATGTTTAACTTGAGGGTGGGGTAGGTTGATGGGAAGAGAGGAGGCGTACTCTTGCAGGATTGTAGGAAGGAAGACGGGCATGGAGCTGAAAGCTACGTTGCAGCTGAAAAACATGAACTGGTGCACTCTGTTAGTTGAGTACCGCGTATGTAGAGAAGTAGAATGGGCGTACGGCTGTAATATAGGACTTGGGATCAGCCAATGTCCTCCCGACTTCACCCCAATTGAATCTCCTGCGGTGGCCTAGATACTCAGACCGTCCACCATCGCCCATACGCAACTGCGCCACCATTCGCTGTCGGGGTTCCAAAAATGCTGCCGTCCCCGGCGAGTCTGGAATCACGAACCAAGCGAACACAGCAACGATGATGCTGGGGAACCCCTCGACGAGGAACAACGTGCGCCACGGCGCGATCGGCCCGTCGCTACTAGACTTCACGATCAGCCAGGCCAGGCTGCTGGCGAATGTCGAGGCGAGGGGAGCTGCGGAGATGAACAGTCCGGTGCGGAAGGCGAGCTCTTCGCGCCTGTAGAAGAGAGATAGGTAGAAAGGCACACCGGGACCGAAGGCCGCCTCAGTGATTCCGAGTACTGCGCGTAAGAACACCATTGTCCCGAAGCCTGTGGATAGGGACTGGAATGATGCCACGAGGCCCCATCCACATACGCAGAGAGAGATGTAGACATGCGCGGGGACGACCCTGTAGAGGAGGGCCATCCACTCGAAGAGGATGTACGTGATGTAGAACGCTGTCAAAAGCCATTCATACTGGGAGGACGTGAGGTTCAAGTCCTCCATCATACCAGCAATCTTTGCATTCCCAATATCTATGCCAAAGTCAGCATGCTCATACTAAAAACAACAATGGAGCGCAAGGGGGGATCTCGCTGTTGGCGACACCTAGCAACACACATACTCGAACGGTCTAAGAAGGATAGAAGGTATAGAAGCGCAAGGAATGGAACTAGCCTGCGGTCAAGTTTCTTCACGATTTGTTGCTCTTCGACCTCTGTGTACTTTGGAACCTTGGGTCGATGAAACTTAGGCCGAGCCTCGTCGTCATAGTTGTACTCGGCATCATCGTCGGAAAATTGGTCTTGGACAGTACCGAAATCAGTCTTGACCCTCAACTGGCCTGCTTGGTTACGGGATGAGTGTTCGTCATCAAGGGATCGGTCTGAAACTGGGGTATATTGAGCGTTTGAACTGGAGGATCCGCTGCTCTCAACCGAGCCTGGCCCGGGCGGCCGAAAGGAAGCCATCGCAGAAAAGGGGACTAGGGGACTATGTGAATTTGATATCCATGGCAGATTTGCGCGAGAGAACTAAACGACAGATTGCGATGCTAAATACAGACGAGGGGAGAAGCCAAACTCGAGCCATAAAATAGACGAGACAGGCCCCATCCCGGATGGCGGCACGTGGGGATGCCCCAGGCGTGACCGTGCCTTGTGATGGTGCCTCGCGCCAATCTTGGGCCAATCACCAAGCACATATGACTGAATTAGTCATCAGCCCTCAACTTTAACTATGCAAAGGGGCAACAAACGCTCAAAGCATCGATCAAGGCAAGCTTAAAGTACATATGATGGCTCCAGAACTCCGCCAGATGTGCAATGCTAACGCAATGTCAAAATCGCTGCAACGACAGTGTATCCGGCCACCTCGCATCACTTAACACGGCTAGGGCGATATGAGTCCACAACGCGACGAGCTCGCTTCGGCTTGGGACCCCGTCTTCTGCCCCTGTAATCCTCGCCATGGTGGCGCTTGTGATCATCGTCAAAGTGACGTTTACGCCCACCGAGAAGCTGCGCTGTCTTATCCCTCGCGACAGCAAAGCTCTCTTCCAGGTCCCGAACCCAGGGGTGATCCGACAGGCCATTGGCGTGAAGGTACCGGAGTGCGTTCTCGGCTGAGTCCCGAAGGAATTTGATTGCGGGAAGGCTCTCAACACCATCTTTTGCTTTTATTCTGAAGTAGTCCTCTTTTGCTTGGTGGTAGACTTCAAGAAGTCTCGCCACTCGTACGTCGGGTCGCCCTTGTTTGTCCGATTCTGTCGCATTTTTCGAGTCTTTCTTTTGCACATGATGAATCTCAGGGAAGTAGGGCTCGTACTCGTCGTTGCTCTTGTAAGGAGGCGTCGCGATCTGGTCGCATTCATCTTCTTTGGTGGGACGGGCGACCTCTTTCTTCTCTTGTGTTGCTCGAACTACCGATGAGACGGTGAGTTAGTGTCTGCCACTAATTGATTTCAGGCGGGCTTACGTCTCTCAAGAACGTTCTCCAGTTCAACATGGTTTGCAACAGTCTCCTTGCCATCCGTCTGTGGAGCGATTGGCACCACTCCGAGGAACTCGGTCAAGTAGATTTCAAGCACGCTAGGGTCAGTGACACGATCGCCATGATTTGAAAGGATTAGCAAGGTCTTGTCGTAGACGGTGATTTGGCAGTCTTCGAAATCCTGCGAGCGACATTTGATGAGGGAAATCTGGCGGCGGAGAGCATTGACCAGGATGCTATAGCTATCAGGGTTGTTGATAAGCTCAAGCATCACAGGACTTGGGCCGTCGGCGCTGCGGTACTTCCGGATGAGCTCGTCGACCTTCTTCTGAGAGTTCTCTAGTCTAGGGCGATGGGCGAGCGAAGGTTGCATGCCGCTCGACCTTTTAGAATCCATTGAGTAGAGATCTGTGTTATTTTGTGAGACGAAAGACAAAGGATGTGGGGTGTAGATATGCTCAGATCAAGTGTGGAATCTGGAAATGAAAAGGAAGAGATTCTGTGGTCCAAGTAGTAAGGTTTGTTGTGCAGACATGGCAACACATTCACTCAAGAAAGGCGTCCAAGTTTGTTACTATGTGGGAAGAAGCTTGGTTGCTTGGGGAAATCAATGGCTACGCCGAGGATATTACCCCGGTCAGTATTTAAGGTAAAATGATTGTGCATACACAAGGCAAACGACACCCAAGTCTGTCCCATGGGTAGGAAGAAGTCAAACAGAGGATTGCAGTTCGACGGAAACATGAAATGGCCATGGACAGGCCCAACCTGTGTATCAATATCATATTAGCTGCTCTGGCTCAGATTGATATATGTTATTCATAGTATATTCATGAATTAACACGCAAATATCTAGTCATGTATAGTAGGATCATTAGTGCATCATAAACAGAATTATCAGTCCGGCCATAGTCGACCCGTACTGTTATATAAGCCAAAACACGTCGGGAATTTTAGTTTCGCTGCTTCCAGAGCTTCTCGATCTGCTCAACAAGCACTGACACTTGGCTGCCTTCGCCGCCCTGTGCGCAATCCTTCCAGGCCCCACCGTCTCGGACGCACCACACAGTATCATCTACACGAACTGTGCAGCTTGTCTTGACGCCGAGCTCGGCACTATGGCGGGCGCTCTTTCGCAGAAGGGCCACGCCGCTCAGTCGATCGTTTTGGTCACCCTTGTTAGGGTTGTCATCCTGCTGACTGACACATTCATTCAAGGCTTCAAAGTCGATACCATATTCCAAAGCACATTGTTCGACCAGTGTTCGGTCCGGAATTTCCTCGTAGTTGCTGATGAGGCAGGTCGAGAATCCAAGGTATCGGACTGGGGGTGTTTGTAGCGTCGCAACCTGGTCGGCACTACTCCCTTGTGGAAAGGGAAGGTTTGCAGCGCAGAGCATGAGCATATCTCCAATGCACTCAGTGGGCCCGTGCATGCACTCGACATCCGAAGACTTGTTGGAGACGCTGATAAGGTTGTTAGTTCGCCATTCAGCCGATGTCTAGGAAGGGTATGATTCACCTTGCGATGAATGAAAGCTCGAAATCGACCTTGTCACCGACTCGCTCCATTGTTGGTACCACAAGCTCGCGTATGCAGTCCCGCGCATCCGGACATTTGCTCATAATGTGAGCTTCGAATGGTATTCGTTCCGAGTCCGCAAGGTTCGGATTTATCCACGATCCTTGGGCGTCATCGAGGGATGTCGCGTCGTGGTTCGATTGTGCACGGTGACCGCAAGGGGAGAGCTTGAGCTTTGGAAGAATAGTAGGAAACCAGTGGAGCGCCAGCCAAAGGCATGAAATGACGCCTAGGAAGCTGACAATCCGGGAGAAGGGTCGGCGGCGCTGGGAAGAGTTCTGACTCGTCGCAAGCGGCAGCTCTACTTGATAATATATATCTTCTGTGTGCTTCTCCATGGCTGACAGAGCGTACTGGGTCAGTACCAGCTGGTTGTGGTGGATAAATTAAAGGGAAGAATGTGTTGCAATGATCGACGTTGGGACTCTCGGGAGGAGGAAGCTTTGAAATGTGGGGGAGCTCTAGCTCGTGATCCACTCGTTTAGGGAACCCGCCCAAACCAAACACCACCATGAAGAAAAATTTACTTCCCAAAGTGAAGTGACACCATCCCAATTATTGTGATCTATAATTTATCGCCAAGATGGCAACTTGATTTATAGTTGAGTGCGAAATAAGACAAATGTGCAGATGACCCATCTATCTCTCAAAGAGCAAACAACGTCATCAAAAACACTGCAACTGCCTAACCTGGGATCTGATTTTTCACTTCTATTCCATCCTGAATTATTGTTCGCATTTCCTCACTTCCCATCCTGGACGCATACTCGAGGGCACTCCCCCACGGACCTCTTATCGTGGGATCTGCTCCATGGTTCAGTAGCCACCGAACCCGCTCTACTGCCCCCGCCATGACAGCCTGTACGATGGCATAACCCGGCACCATGTTCCCTGTCTGCGGTCCCTGAAGTTGATTAACGTCCGCTCCTCGCTCGACCAGGAGAGCCATTACTGGGATCCTGCTGATATCAAATTCCTTGCTCGGGGTCACTCCGCCAACATGCGGGTTTCCACCCGGGGGCAACGCTGCAGCCGCTGCATGTAGTGGGAAACCATTTTCGATAACAGCGCCTGCGTCCAAAACCATTCGTGCAGCTTCTACATCTCCTCGATGTGCCGCCGTCTCAAGAACGCTACATGAATCAGTACGAGGCCCGCCGTAGCGGTACTCTTGCTGCTTGCCAAGGTTCGGGTTGGCACCATGCGCGAGAAACCACCGGAGGAGGGCGTGGTTGGTCAGGACGGAAGGCAGTAGGACAGCGCCGTACTCCCCTAGAGTGACGCGGACTGAATCAGCCATTGATCCCCGGTCGGCCGGATGAAACCTCACTTACCAGGGGTGTTTGGTGTCCATCCATGCGCGAAGAGCAGGTCGAAGAGAGGAATCTGCCGATCTACAGGCGCAAGAAGGATATTGTCCGGGGTTCTACGGACAATAGGCGCGCCAGCGGCAAGGATGTACCGTGCAACCTCCACATTTCCAGCTTTCAAGGCAAGGCAGAAACCATGATGAAGGAAAGCACGGGTGGGCGTAGGAGATTCCGATGAAATGATCCTCTCTACGGTGAGCGGGGTTCCCACGCGACAACTTGACTCAAATTCGCCAAGGCAGGAAGGTACTTCAATAAAGGATGGCGGGTCTTGGATAAAGCTCAGATCACTGGGATTTGCGAGAGGCAGATCCTCATAGCCACGGCCAGCGCGCATCTGGCTTACCAGAGGATCTCTTAATGGACGTCCAGCCTCTCGTGCACGAGCTTCTTCCAAAGCTCGTTCCTGCCTAGCAACAAGGATCTCTTCAAATTGGCGCTGGCGCAATGTCCGTGCGCTCATAAGCATCCGTTCTCGCACCAGCGGATCTAAAGATAGGTGATTGAGGTTCATGGTGGGCTGATCTGGGAGTTGAACTAGGATCGAGGCAGCTATCTCGCGAACCCCGCCAGAAATAGGACTTGGCTTGTGGCTTATTTGTCCTCAAATCAGAACAGTTTCCCGAAAATCCATACAGAGCACCACTCCATATACCAACGGCCAGGCTTCAGTCGTCTTCGCCCAGTTCGATTGCCAACCATACGTTAAAAAGAACATTACCAGTCAGCAAAATTCTCGAAAGCCAAGTCTCAACAGTGGAGTTGAATGGAGGAGGGGTTCCCTTGATCCTCAGCCCTGATACTGTTTTACCATGGATAGGCTGGACTCTAGCATTGCTCCCCGTCTCCGGCGTCTCTCGTTTAGATCTACTGGGGTCTAAACGGTAACTATGGAACCGTGCTTCCGACGCCATGGAAAGAGGAGAAGGGGCTCACGACCTCCGTCGTTTTCGCGGTGTTTTCGTACTGCCTAGATCTAGGCGAAAAGCTGATCCTGTTATCATTATTGGCAAGTTCGATCGCAACCTTTGGTCCTTCGGCTCCCTTGACTCAAACGGCTTTTGTGCCATTTTCAGCCTAGAAGAACCGGCCCAAGTCATGTTTGACAGTTTGAGCAAGTCCTCTAGGCTCTTTGGTCAGGCACCGCATACGTGGCGTTTAAATTCTCCGGAGCGACTGCTTAACCTCAAAGGTATCTAGCCATGCAGAGAGTTACATTGAAACGGTTTCAATGCTCGGCACCGGCT
The DNA here is from genome assembly GCA_025688815.1 of Aspergillus carlsbadensis. Lineage (NCBI taxonomy): Eukaryota > Fungi > Ascomycota > Eurotiomycetes > Eurotiales > Aspergillaceae > Aspergillus > Aspergillus carlsbadensis. The sequence goes on from MU628258.1 coordinate 127,740, forward strand.
CCAAGGAATAATGTGATTGATGATTGAATCGGATGAGCGACTCCCTCCCAGCGCCCGCCCTTATCCTTGACTCCTTCTATTACTCCAAGGAGTGGCGTTAAACATCTCATGAGATGGAGAATGAGTCCTTCAAGGGTCAAGGGACCGAGGGCTCGGCCTATCGCGGCTGCTCAGAAAGGAATCAACCCCAGCTCCGACTTCGGAGGGCGCAATTGATGACCCGGTTGAGAAGCTCGAGCCGTCTCACCGTGAGGCTTAGAGAGGATGGCTCCAGAAAATATTCCTTATTTTCCCGAGATCTGACAGTTAGTTGAACTTGCGCGTCCGCCATCTGGTCCGTTACCTGATCCACCTTGCAACGATGACCATTCAAGCGATCGCAGTTGGTGGTCGTGACGACGAACGGCTGTCACCTGCACGGTCAGTTGACGGACTGCAGAGTAGACACTAAGCACCATGAGCCGATGGCATCCTACGTTCTGAGTACAGTTAGAGGTAATTTGGTTCTCCTCAGCATTATCATCAGCTCGTATTGAGGTGCCAAAGTCTCGTCTAACCAGCGAAGATTGTACCAGAGGCGCTAGGCGATGATGATGCATCCACCACCTAGGACATTGGGCTTGCACCGATCGATCCACACGAACCCTGAACGAATCAAGGCCCTGGGTTTGGTTTCTGAATTAGGCGACCTTGAAGCCAACGGCAGTGATTAATATAGCTCCCCGTCACGAGCCCTGTTCGTCGTTGGGCTGTTGGAGACAGCTGCCCCACCAGCTAGCTACCACATGGCAAATAACTTAGCCTCTTGGATTCGTGTTGACCATCACAATAGTCTACCAGAATATAGAGGCCGTATTTGTAAAGGGATAGGCGACAGTTTCCTCCTCTCTGGGTTAGCTCTCATGCGCCTAAGACAAAAGAAGCCAAGACTGGAGACGCCGTGTAGTGTGGAGTCTCGCAGGCAGTGTGGACTACGTATCTTCCAACTTGGAAGTTGACGGCGATGACGGAGAGAAATGGGGAAACTCCGGAAGCACGACAAAAATGCAACAGAGCTGCGGCGGCAATCACAGGTGCAGCGCAAAATCTGGTGCAGCGAGAGGAGTCATCGAATTATCAGGGCAGGTTCGCCAGTCATGGTTGTGTCCCAAGCATCCAACCGACCGGACAGCGTCACATCGTGTGTCTGATGGTCGCATCCCATCGCATCAAATCATCCTCTTTTCTTGACTCTCTCTCATCGTCTGGGCCTCTACGGCCTCGTCCCATTTTCTTGCTTTCCTTTCTTTTGCCTTATCCTTCGTGTTTGCGGTCCGAATGGTGGGGAATGTCGCTGGCTGGCCTGTGGCTTTTTAACCTTTACGTCTCTCTCTTGGGTATTTGTCGCTCTCCCTATATTACTCAATTGCTGCCCTTCTTGATCGCCTCTTCTCCCATTCCACCTCCTCTCTCTTGTGTACAACCGACACTTCGACCGTCTCCGTCTCCTGGCTCGGTGTCAGCATATTGTGAGCCCTGT